>JAQIWD010000774.1:0-17095 GCA_034694825.1 Anurida granaria
GTCTGAGCCAGTCCTTGGCGGGAATCGGGATTCATGTTCCCCACCGCCCCCCGTGTCAAATTGCAACAAAATCTACTTTATTAGTTTGTAAATGTCTCTTTAGCTTATTTGTTTTGATAATTAAAGTTGAAAATAACACTAATTAACTTCAAAAATGACTAATTAGTCGGAGTGGCAGAGACCTCTATTACAGAACCTTATCCGCTCGATTTTCCCTTTCGCTTTACGTTTTTACGGTATTTATAGCGTTTTTTTTTTCAATTTTTTGGGGTTAATTGCCAAGAAGTGTTACCTACAGGTAGTTTGTGACCAAAAATCATGGAAAGTTGGAATTTCAATGAATTCCAAACACTAAATTATAGTTCAGCAGGTGTACACGGTCATTGCTCACTCTTGGAAATACCGCACTATTGTAATTGGCTAATTGGCACGTTCTAATGGGAAGCTCCGTTTATAACGTACTGACTACGACGTTGTGTCCCGCACGTAACCTCTTCTGGGGTTTCTGGTAATTGGTAATTGCTTCTCGGGTAACCGGGTTTCTCGGACTCCATTTCGATCCTCTGTAACAATGTTTCACGTGAAATTATTGTTATTGTTCTGTAAAAACAATTTATAAGAACAAACGCATCGGCGGGATTTCTCCCAAATTCAATTGTTGTTTACATATATTTTAGTAACGAAAATGAGTATTTTTAATTAATTTTACACCTGTTTTGTATTTCCTTAATTACCCATCAATTTGTTAAGGATTCTTACTTCGCTGGACGAAGAAAGCTACAAATGGCAGGAGAAATTAGAGGTGTAGGTGGTGGAAGTTCCATACCAAAACCTATCAGGAAAGTTAGAAAACTGTGGAGTCTACAAGGTACTAAACTACTTACCTATATAATTTTACGCCAATTTATAATTAATGATCGTTTGCAAGTTCAAAGGTTTATTTCTTGTGTCCCTAAATAGATAGATCCGTTGTGAGTGTTCATCTTCTCAAAGCGAATTTGGCAGAGGATGGTTGCGAAGAGGCACAACTGGACGTCGCAAAAAGATTACTCAACGATTCCAACATTGACGCCAATGATGCCACTGCCCAATGTACGCAGGATACACCACTTTTTTTTATCTTTGCAATCAAGTTACTCCTTGCAATTTATTGATTTGTTTAGTCAATTTGAATCACCTAGCCATGGCAAACGCAGGCTTACTTAGGACGAAATGTTGTTTGGTCGATCAGGATTTTCTGACTTCCACAACGGGTTTCAGTTTTTTCACTTGATGCGATCGATTCACTCAGTTTATCTGATTGCTGTCTGTCAGCAGTGAAAAAGAGACATGTCCGCCTTTCCAGAATACGAGGATTCCTATTCTTCCTCGGATGAGAGTAATTTTGATTTCTATGATTGTGTTCCTGATGATGATAACGTTAACGTTACTTGTTCAACTCCTGACATCATGACTATGAAAGGTCAAGAATCTTCAGGTTGAAACTGGATCTTGGCTCTTCTAGAATACATTTCGATTTCATCTGAATTCTATTGAACTTTTTGATACTTGCAGGTGAAAATGCAAGATTGGCTGTTTATTGGTTCATCAAAGCCTCTGAACAAGGGAGTGAGGAGGCAACTCGGCATTTGCAAGAATGCTTTGACTCTGGTCGAGGTAATTTTGCTAGTACCGAAATCATCGCATTTCCACCACGCATGAATCAAATTGAAATCGCTTACTAAATATTTCCTTTGTTCACCTTGTAGGAATAACCTGTCAGAACATTCTGGATGTGAAAGCTTGCCTAAATACTCCGAAAAATGAGAAACTTACTTTCAAAGCTGCACGACAACTCTACACGAAGTAAGTCAACAATTTTAGTCAGTTCACTAGTAACTTTGATTTAGGATTTGAATAATTCGGCCTCGTTTTCTCAATTAGACTCTGCAATGGCGAGGATTTCATTACCACGACCCAACTTCATGCTCGGCTCGAATCCAAGAAATACAAACCCAAGGTCACTTTTGGGGTCAACGGTCAAGGTCCTTCCCCCACTCTCAGTGGTGCTGGGGATGCTCCCTTCCAGAATCTCAACAACGCTTCTCTCCTCACTTCGGATGAGGATGAAAATGAGCCCAGCAGTTGCTTCAATTCCGCCGAGTCGGAATACTTGGCCGGCATCCGGAACAAAAGGGGGGAGGGTGAGAGGAGTAGCGATGTGAAGCTCACTTTGGATTCTCTCCTTACTGCCGCTTCCAAGTTCAACGAGGGTGAGCTCCCACCAACCCCTATTCGAAGATCCTCGACAGTGTTGGCCTCGCAAGAATGGAACCTTTGGACACCATCGACTGCGTGTGCCATTCAGTTAATTTTCATCGCAGTTGGATGTAACTTGATCAGCACGTCCACCGCCGTGTACTCCACTTTGGCCTATCTCTCCTCATGGTCATCATACAACTTCATTCTTCACCGAAAACGGTGTGAAAATTTCCAAGGTCAGTTTCAGTTACCCTTAGGTTATGTAACCATTTTCAGTTCATCAATTCACTATTTTCATTGGGAAAGGTGAATTCCGTATTTTTTTATATAAACAGATTGGTCCGAAGTTTTCCGGAGTTCGTTGAAAGAGGAAGTTCCCTGGACAGGCGCAAAGGCACGGTCTAAATTCCACCGAAACTACTTCCGTCCGTATGGGCTCACGAGTCTCCTTTGTGGCTCCCTCTTCTTGCTGATCTTCGACGACCATATCCTTACAAACATTCTTATTGGATCGCTCACAGTATTCACTCTAGGTCATAGCCGAGGAGGGTTGAAGCGGTCGACCGTATTCAAAGATTTGGCCTTCCACATTCTTCTGATTTCCCTCAAATTTTTTTCTCCCCACTGCCAACAAACTTTGACTTCCTACAAGATGCCCGCCATCATCAAAAACTATGTCAGTCGTTTAATCTCTCGCATTCCACAAACCCTGGTCTGCCTCAGCGTCGGTCTCATTTTCGTAGCCGCCATCTTCACCATCACCTTACTAATCAACAAGATTTCAAGTCGCCGTCGGCAGGAGTCGTCGTCGCCGTCATGTCCCCGTCGTCGCCCTGGTCAGCCCAAAGAATCTCTTGAACATTTTTGGACGGTGTGTTTGGTCGCCTGGTATGTCAAGTGCCCGCAGGAAGTTGCCAATGGGCAGCTGGTTGTCGCCGTCACCCTTCTCCTCCTCACGCTCCACTTCCTCTTCGAATCGAATCTAAAGTCATCACGTGTTCTTGGTAGCATCGCGGCGGCAATTTTGATTTTCGGACTCTTCATTCCTCAGTCTCAGTTTCTCCTTGAAAACAAGACGGTTCAACCGGAAGTGGGGTGGGCCGAATATGAAGCCACCTGTCATCGCCCTGCATGGAGATTCCGGTCTGTGGCAGAAGTCCAGATGAAATGCCTGGAGACGTACAAGAACCACCGTGTCAACTGGACCGGGAAGCTTTCTTATGTCAAATTGCGGGAGGAGGATGGGGTCAAGAAGGCAAAGGAGCAAGACCTCGTTTTTGAGATGCTAATCAATATCAATGCCGGGGAGATCAAGAAGGGCCAGGATGGAATAGGGGAGCCCGTGAATTGGAATTGGGTTGACCTCTTGCCAGCCATTTTCCAGAAGCACTCGGACGGCCTGGCGATTGCTCCGGTGATGCTCGTGATTTCGTCGGAGGATTTCGGGGGGAGTGATTCATCCACAGCACTCATCTCGTACATTCATTCTTTCCGTTCTGGAGATATGGTCCAATTTGTCGGAATCCTAACACGTAATCTTGGAGGATTCAAACCGGAAATTGGGAAAGTGGAACAGCTCACCTGCATTTCTTGTGCGGATGCCAAGAACAATGGAATCACTTTTCAGTTGGGCACGAATGGAAACTTTTCTGGGATTTTGGACCAACTCACTGCGTCCGCCGCCGTCCCCTTCAAACAATTAAACGTTTATATTCCAATTTTGTGGTAATTTCCAACTTTCCTTTGGCAAATGAGGGTAATAAGTCCTCATTAACCTTTCTAACTTAATAGTTAAGTGAAACACATTTTAGTCATGCGTGGTGCGTCCGTGATTTGTTTGCATTTCAAAACATGTAAATGTTACAATGTAATATCTAAAACCCTTAAGATGTTAATCTGCAAACTCGTAACAAGTTCGCAACCTGGCTAACCTATTCTAAGACTGTCAGTATTAAATAAATCAAGTAGCTTTTTTTTCCAACTTAATTGTTAGTGCGAATTCGACAGAAGAAAGTACCTAACTAGCTCTCAACCCAAGTCGAATAGATGTGGTGCGGAAGTGGTCGCGGTGGTCGCCTTTCAATTGATAGAAAGGCGAATAAAACGTAAACTAAAATGTATTTTTCTGCCAACTTCTTGAAAGATTAAAGATCTAAGTTTTCCCAGCACTGATAAATGATTTGCCAATCATGGTTTTTCTGGAATTTGGCCGAGGTCTGACAAAACCGTATTGCTGGTTAGGGTATTGCTTCCGGTAGTGCTCGTCAAGATACTGCTGCTGCTGCTGTGGATGCTTGGGATTAGTACTGGTAGCACTTCCAAAAAAAGGAATAGTTGGCATGCTTGGGACGAAGCGCATCAGATTACTCCCATGACGTCGGAGAAAATTGGAAATGAACTTAAGACTGAACATGTTTTCTGCTTCAGGCTTTTTTGGCTTCTTTCCGTAAAATGGCCGCGGCGGTCTCCAGGTGTTTGTGGTAGGTGAGTAAAATGGGCGTGGTGCTACCGTGGGAAATTGAAGATTCAAGGGTTGAAAGGTCACCTGTCTTTTTCCTCGACGACGAAGAGCCTCTGCAGCTTTGAGTTTCTTGTAAAAGTCCAATTGGGCGCCTGCATTTTTATTCTTGCGCTGATTCCGACGCTGGGTTCGGCGAAGGGACTGCGGTTTGTATCGCTTCGGTGGAAGCGTCCCTACCCTTTTCGGAAACTTGACCTTCGCTGGGGTCCCTCCCAAAAAGGTTTTCCGGTAGAAGAGGTCATAGTTCCGGCGGAGGTGGTGGTGGAGCACTTCCTCTTCATGGAGTGTCTTGAAGTAAAATGCTTCGGCAGCAACCACTGCCGCTCCTAAATGCAATTCAATTCCAAACAAATTCAACGAATGACAAAATAACAAATTTATTGCTAAAATTCGACTTTACCTGCTGCCAATCCCCCGATGGCGAGTACCAGTGCTAGTTGGAGCAAAGTGTAATTACCAATTGGTGCTAGGATGGGGAGTGAAGTTCTCCAAGCCTGTATGAAGGCATTGAATAATGTAAATGGATTCAATTTGAATCTGCTGAGGGCATTGATGATGTCAATTTTCAGCTCAGTCAGGCTTCCGGTCAACTGCGTCGCCGTCGTCACCGGTTTTTGACCGGTCACAAGGTTCTGAAGGACTTGAGTAGCCGCCGCTTGAAGCTCCGGTGGGAAAGTGCGTCGCCAGCTGAATCCTTGGGTTTCATTCTTCTCTTCCGCAGTCGAGGTGTTACTAAAATCCCTGCAAGTTCCAACTTGAAAATTAGTTAATTCTGAACTTAAGTGATTAATTGATACTTACGTGAGGAGTAGGAGGAAGATTGCTATTAACGAGATTGGCCAGGATTTTGGATTCATGTCAAAGGCAATCGATGCTGCCTCCTTTCATGGGTTTTCAGTTGCAATGAGCAGAGAACTGAAAGCTAAGAAATTCAATTAGGAAATTGCTTCACTTTAAAAGCAATTTAAAGGCAAGTTGACCAGTTTTGAATCTCTTTAGCACCTACACGCAAATTTTGCTCTAAAAATTAAACCGTTTTCAAAGGTAATTAACCGTTAATTTATGTCGCAAAAGTGCCGATAAGATTTAATGTGCATAACAACAAAGTAGAAGCGTCCTCTCCTAATTCATTTTTCAGAGGAGACGGGAGACGGGGTTTTCAAATTTTCAAATTTTTGAGAGGCGCCAGTTCACTTTGTTGTTTTCATTATGCTATGCTGTAAATCTGTTGAATCTCGTAAATTAAATTAAATTGCGAGTCGTAATGCAATGCTGCAAGTTGGAGTTGTTTTCTTTTTAGTTTGTTATCGCCGAATCTCTGAATGGAATCAGAAACCAGGGTTAACACGTTTCTTAAAATAGTTCAGCGGAATGATTTTGAAGGTGTTATGACGTTCGTATCCAACTCGGTTCAATTCAACGTCAATGTTCTTTGTCGCTCCAAATCCGGTGAATCGGCCCTCCATGTTGCTTCCTGTATGGGCCACTTGAAAATTCTAAGGTAATTGCCTCAATTAAACTCAATTCAGTTCCTAATCATGAGAGTAATTCACGCAATTTTTCAGGTTCCTGATTGAAGAACATGCTGGGAACATTGAATTATCAAATTTAGATGGAAAAACACCTCTTCATGATGCTGCCCAGTGTTCACGGTTGGATATTGTCAAATATTTGATTCAGAAAGGTAATTTTATATAAAAATGTATGTAGATTTATGTAGCCAAAGTTTTGTAGACATGGAAATCAATTACTCCTTGTTTCTGTCATTGTGTGCAGGAGGAAATGTACGGGCGGTGAAAAAAGCTGACTGGACACCGCTAATGTTGGCATGCACGAAACACAACCTGGAAGTAGTTAACGCACTGTTGGCTCACGGTTCAGACGTTGGGTTTCGTAATAAAGATGGCTGGAACTCCCTTCACATCGCTGCCCGTGAAGGTCATGTCCATATCGTCACGGCCCTCCTCCTCAGCTCACGTACTCCTCATCAACTCTGCTCTGATCGAAGCAAAAATGGGAGAACCCCATTGCACACTGCTGGTAAGCGATAATTACATCGTAGTAAAACTAGCTGTGACAAGATACGACTTGAACCTAACATTTGCTTAATTTCGCAGTTATGCACGGTCACATCGCCGTGACTGAACTGCTGCTTGGACAATCAACCCCGTTGAACCCCATCGCTGTGGATATTCGAGACTCTTGCAGCACAACGCCGCTCATGGATGCCTGTCGCTTTGGATTCCTGGAACTCATGGAACTCCTCATCCTCAAGTACGAGGCAGACATGACCTTGGAGAATTCACAAGGATTGAAATGTCTCCACATTGCAGCCGAGGCAGGACAACTTCCAGTCATCAGGACACTAGTATCGAAGTATTTTATGGAGGTCAACGTGGCCACAACAGGTTTAGGACTCACACCACTACACTTCGCAACCCGTGTAAGTCCATCGTCCTTAGTGTTTAGATAAAATTTTACCGTAATTTTACTTTTTAGGAAAACCAAGTGGAGGCAATCCGATTGCTCCTTAAATTAGGAGCTTCCCCAAGTATTCCAGATAGGAATGGCAATACCTGTAACCTCGAAGATACAAATTAGAACAGTTCAATTTATTATCACTCTGTTGTATTAATTTCAGGTATTAACTTGGCAAAGACATTGAAGAAAACTACCACCGTCATTGAATTGTTTGAAGAGTCGGAAGAGGTTAACGGAGGAGGCCTGAAGAGATGCACCAACAATTATTAATCACTACCACCACGTGACATTTGGCAGTCGCCCCTCACCGTCGTCATCTATATTTTGGCAGTTCGTGAATTCGGACGATTGTCACAGGGCTCTTTTCAAAATCTACATAATTTGATAGAAACGGTATGGAATAGTGAAGAGGGATGCGGGTCTTGACATTTCCCTCTACCCACTCAAAGGCACGGAACCACCAGGCTCTATTTATAAAGTTATCCTCTGCTCTCTGCGGGAACAAAATGAAAATTAGCCAATTAGTCACGCTAAGGTCAAGGTCCACAAATAACGCCCTGCATGAAGAAAAAGTTGACATACCCTAAACTCCCTATTGTTGGCTAACGAGTGGTAAATCCACCATAACCGAGTTGTGATATAGTATGCCACCAGGATGTCAATGGTATAGTGACCTCTGGCAGAGAGGACCAGGAGGATCCCCGCAACGGCCATGACCCAATAAAATCCATGGAAGATCTTCCACTTCCAGGAATTCCGAGGGCTATCTATGGATAATGAAAATCATGCATGTTGAATAAATCATGTTGATTCATGATTTTCCCGGAAGTTCTTGATTTTTGTGATTACATTCCTGAATGACGAGGGCAGCTGTGACGAGGACGACGGTATGACCAGAGTACATGTAATCTCCACAGTAAGTGTGCTCTCCATTAATTGAGAGTCCACCCCCACTCAGGACTTTGAGCGTTGCTAGGAGGACTTCGAGGGCAGTGGCAGGGGAGAACTTGGGAGAGCAGTAGTACGTGTAGGAAGCCTCTGGAAATACTGTCACGTACATTGTAATGGAGCGTAGGAAATAGAGGATCGACATGTGGAAAAATAATCTTCGGAAAACAATAAATCTGTGGAGCAGTTAAAACATGACGAGAATCAAGAATGGCAAGGAGGATGGCTTGTTTGAACCTGTATCGGTGGATGATGGCGAGAGCGATGGTGGAGGCCACACAAATCATAATCATGACCTCTGCAATGTAGAGCCCATCATCGAAAACTTTGAACGGGAGATTGTCCAATATAATGTCTGGAAGTGCTTTGGTAGTGTTCCGATCCGGTTGTCTCTGATGTGTCAGGACGAGGGAAAGCGTATTCAGGAAGAAGCAAACGGCGAGCACCACGGCAGCAACGACTGTTTTCAGGATTTCAGGTGGAAGTGGGTCCTCAAGCGAACTTGCTACCGCGGACCCAACACCACCATCATCCTTCTCATCTGAGGATTCCAGGATTGTGATCGCATTAGCCTCGTCCCTCCGATGGAGACGCTGAATTTTCAAAAAAAAGAAGATAAAATTACACGATTGAATAGTTTGTGCAGCTGATGGGTTTCGGGATCAAATAATGGTTAATAATGGTCAAATAATGCTAACCTCGCACCATATGTGAAGCGACGGAGAATTAATTATTTCTTACCGGTGATGGAGGTGCGTTCGTGACGTCCATAAGGAGAGGAGAGCTTTCGTTGGGAAGAGACGAAGAAGATGATGGGATCGTCGTCCTACTCGTTTCACCGTTCATGTCAAAACTAACTTTGCATAACAAAATAAAACTGTGGAGACTGACGCGCAATACTAACAGTAGAGAGGGATACTCCTAGACGTCGTTAAAAAGAACTACTAGACTTATGTTAATACAGAGGTAGAACTTTTGGATATAAAAATAGACTCTTGTTTCCCACTTCCCACTGCGGGTGGATCAGGTGATGCTGATGATCCTTGTGTTTGTTGTGTAGAGAGATCGAGATAACGATTGGAACAGGAATACAGGAATTGTACGTAACCAAACAACGTACGGATAGTCAAGGATGACACGGGAGGGAAGGATTTGATTAGGATTCTGCTGGAAACTCCTGATGCCTCCAGAAGCGCTACAAACAGTATGACAATTGAATTAAAGTCTATTGTTAGATCACCAAAATACAACAGGTGAGTGAGAAGCAGAGAACAAAGGGAAGGGAATTATCTAACCTGTAATTTATTATACAACTCCACTTACATCTTCACTACTGTGCCCATACGGTTGGTTGGTGTGATCGATGATGATGGTGCCGTGGTGGCCTTTATCTTATCTGTCAATTCAATTCACCACAACCAATTTTATTTGAAGAGCAGCGCAGCGAAACGACGAAACGGAAATCGTCGAATTCGAGACGAAGTCAAGTTAACCTAAAAAACCGCAAACACAAAAGACAAAAGAATTAGAAGAAAGCTGAGAATCCTCGTCGCCGCTGCGGTGCTGCTGGACGGATCCACCACCACCACATCTAAACGAGCTTTGGATAGGCATATTTCGAACCTCAACTGAAAATGCTGCACAAGCTATGCAGAATTAAAGTCAATTAATTGATATTAAGATGAAATTTTAAAACCTTGCTGCGGTTGGAGGACGGACGAGCGAGAAGGGATGATGTGTCTGAACTTTGTTGAACCTCTAAATTTTTTGACTGGATCTTGTTAGGTGACCCAACTCCCAGAGACTGGATCGAGAATACTGCAGTTATTTTCAAAACAAGACAAGTGATGACTACTAACTTACTACGAAGAAGACTAACACATACATATTCATGATTCATCCGAGAATGACCTAAACTCGTTCCATTGATAAATCAGCGTCAGTTCTATGTCTCATCCCTCATGTGATTTACTACATAAAGATTCACATCACAATCACAATTCACAAAAATCGTCATAGAAAAAAAAAAAAAGGATGGATAAGAAAAAAAACTTTAGTTTGAGCGTTAAGGGGATGCTGTACTGGCTTATTTACCTAACGACTTATTTAAGCTAAAAAATATTTAACAATAGAAATAAAACAATCCTGTACTATATTGTGCTGTACTGTACTACAAATTAACTTTAAGCTCACTAGTCTAATTTAAGTAGAATTTGAATTAATACAAATGAATTCGTAAAAAAAAAATTACAGGATTTATAATTCCCTTTTATTTAAAGTGAATGGATTCCTGAGAAGCTAACCAATCATGACAGAACAAATTTTTTACCGCAACGGTGAAGCTATTTAGTTTCCGCCGACTGGCCGACTCCACCCTTAATACCAAAAATTGTAAAATGAGCAGTCGTAATCGTAAGATGAGCTCTGAGGATACTTTTATATTCGGCTGTTTCTCGTTTAAAAGTAACCGCGCTTCAGTCATTTATTATCTTATAGGGCGACAACGATAATATGATGATTATGTTTGTTGTACGGTGGGGTCAACGGTTACAATAAACAGGAAATGATAAGACTGACTCTCCACAATCAACAAAGAGAGATAAAGAATGCTGCAATTATTTACTCGAGTTCGCGTTGTGTTCCGAGATGCGAATGGGAGGTGTATTATTATGAGTCTTTCCATTTTATTTCAACTTGATGTAATAATTAATTCAGTTCCAACTCGTCAAACGTGTTTTATTCATAAAATATTCACCATACAACTGGCCGATTCAATTAACTTCCATTTCCTAATGAAACTTTTTTAATCCACTCCACACGTGCGTTGTCTATCCACCCTGTGCCTCTGACCTACTTTCCCATCCTAAAATCAAACCTTCCATCTTTATGGGAGTTCCAAATGTCAAATGTCTTCGTCTAAAGGTCAATTGGCGGAATGGGAATAAAGGAAGGAACGCTGAATTTTATACTTTATTTTTTTACTGAATTTTATATTTTGTAAATTAATTTGTATTTGTAATTATTTAATTAAGTTTGATCAGACTTAAAAATAGAGCAAGAAAGTAAGCTTATCAAAAATTATCAGTGAAGATTTCATGTTATCGTCATAATTCTTTGTAGCAGATTAACAATTAATAATTAATTTCTTCTTTTAACAGACCAGTTTGAATTAATTAATTAATTATAATCTGACATTTATCACAAAATAGATTTTTGATTATTTTTCCATTCGTCAGCTCATTATTCCACTGATTGAATTCTCCACCAATGTAGCGGCCACACCGATTCTTGACCCTTCCGGACCTCGCTGAGTATTCAAAATAACTTTAGCCTACTTGACCTGAACTACATGACCTCGAGAGCCTAAGTCCTGCTGCCTCTGAAAAGCCGCATAGTCCCAAAACTCTCTTTCCCTTCGATAATTTTTAGGAACGTTTTTAACATTAGGATTGAATGCTATTATAGCTTTAGAGAATTAAGGGGATAATAATTTCAAAATTAGTTAGTTCATATTATCCGTCATGTAAGTTACTCTTAATTACTAGTTTCTTAGTTCATTAATTATTAAAACGTAATCCAGGCACAGAGGAGGAGGAGGTGAAGTAAATGTATGCAATGAAAGGCAAAGTTAATCTCGTCGTATTCCAATTCTAATCATCATCAGTTAATTTTAACTATGTTAATATCCATCTAACTAACAATTGAGGAGTGGGCGGCTTTAGTATTAGACACGTACGACTTAAGTTGTGAGTAAGGATAATGGTATAATAATCGGTTAATTAACTAATTGGATCCTAAATGTATCACTTGACAAGAAATCTCCAGGTCGTCCAAATAAAATAGTTTGAGTAAATTAGCAGATCTTTGAATGTGGAGTCTAGGTTAGTTAAGTAGTTCTTATCATCAGTGCATTTTCACGCATTAAGCGCAGTCAAGCTAAATCCAGAGAGATTGATTAACTAATGATTAATCAACTCAACTATCGTCACCAGGTTAACTTAATCCTTAAATTCTACTACACTCAAATCCTATTATTCCTCCGGATTAGTCGCCTATGGAGTTTAGTAAGGCAGGCAGAGGGACAATTATACTGGCGCGGTACGGGGCCACCAATATTCCCTTCCAAGTATCGAAATACTGGAAACCACCACACCCTTGACAAGTAATTAGAAGGAGAGTAATTCTGCACAAGAAGGGAAATAAAAATAATCAATTAATAAAAATAGATTATTATTACCAAGAAGGGATTACTACCTTCAGGATGAGATTATTCGCCATTGTGTGATAAGTCCACCATAGCCTGGTGGTAACATAGTAAGCCACCATGACGTCCACAGTGTAATGCCCACGTGATATTAGAATCATTATTACTCCCACGAGGCTCGCAATCCAGGAGACCCAGTGCAAAATTGAAAAACGCTTCGAACTATCTAGAAATTATAAAGAAGAATTACGACCAATCTCTGTTAGGGAATGGGTAGATGACCCCGTTGATCCCCGCGGTATTACTGGGGTGACTTACATTCACTGATAATGAGGTAAGCTGACACAAGAACCACGGTATGACCAGAGTACATGTAATCCCCACAATAAACGTGTTGACCATTCATGGAGAGCCCAAATCCACTCATAAGCTGCAGTGCTCTCCTAGCAATTACGAACGGTGACGTCGTGTTTGCCTTGGGTGCACAGACGTTGAGAGCATAGCTCTGTGAGGCGACAGGTAGGACCGTGACGTACATTGTACATGATCTCATCAGGTACAACCACCCCAGGATGAAAAAGACACGACGAAAGACAATGAATCTGAAAGGGAAACCCCAAAGATTTGAAAACATCATCAATAATTCAATAAATCAGGAGCCAGGATCCGAAATGGCTCCTAAAATAACTTCATCGATTGACCAGGTACCATTTCCGTTCTCGGGAAGATTCATGATCCAAATCGGTGCCTACGCGAGATAAATCTCTCGTAGTCGGAGAACATGGAGCAAGGAAGCTCAGAATGACATTTAACCTTGCGTGCAACCAGCTCATTACTAAATTGAATAAAAACAGACGCCCATCCGCAACAATTCCTCACCTATGCTTATGGACAGCCATTGTGAAGAAAGCGACAAAGGTGGACGCTGAGAGTAGAATTTCAGACACGGTGAGAGCCCAATCTTGGGGTGATAAACTGTCCAGGATAATATCCGGTAGGGCACTGACTACCCTTGGATCTGGAACTCTCTCGTGAGTGAGGGCAAGGGAGACGGTAGCAAACATAAAATTGAAGGCGAGCCACATGAAGGCGACGAGCGTCTTGGTTCGTTCCTCCGGGAATCGCTTCAGAATCACATCTTCCGAGTCGGAGCGACTTAGCACCGCTGGAGGAGGGATGTTGATTCGAATCGCTGAACCATTCCGTTTACTCGTTTCCTAAATAAAAACAGTTTTGTATTAACCCAAGGAAGAAGATGAATGTTTTATGTTGATGAGAAGTACCTTGGGGATTTCAATTTGTTCCAGGGATGAGTCGTCCTCATCTCCCCAACCTCCAGTATTCCGAGATTCTGAGGGGAGAAGTGGTTGTCGCTGATGGAAATCATTGGAGTTTGGTGAATTTGCAGAGTAATTGACAGAGGCTGGTTGAGTCATGATTTCGGGTGCGGCGGTAATCTTGTATGCATCAGAAACTGTGTAACATAACATTATCCGGAGAAGACATTAAACTCTGTTCTTATCTTCCTTTTTGTACAAGTTGGTTGATGGTAATGGTGAGATGATGACAGCTTATGAATGCATTCTCAAACTCCATGTCCATGTCATGTCATTCTGGGAATCCTGAACAAAAGAAGAGAAAAGGTTAATTACTATATTAAGTTTATGCAATGCATTCGAAGGGATGGATGGTAAAAGGTTTAAACTCTAAATGGTTCAAATGGAAACTAGAAGCAGAAATGACTCCAAAAAACAAGGTTACGATGAACTTTTTCCCCACGATTACAGTCTCGTTTTGGACCCTGGGATGGAAAATCTCTTTGCCCTGAAGCATTAAGAAAGGCCGAATTCTTAAAGTTTAATCTATTTTGGAAAGCGTTGAAAAGTACCAGGAGCTGCAATTCAGTTGACCTTTCTTCAGTCACATTCATTTTCCCTACTCACAATGCCAGTACCGGGTTCGCCAGTACCACCCATCCAGCTCTACAAGTCACCAGGCAAACCAAAATGGAGGATGCACATTTTCTCATTAATTGTATCTTCGCACTTCTTTTTTGTGTTTCTCTTTTACGACCGGCGAATGTTAGGAGAAACAATAATTCATGACGATGAGCATGGTAAGTTTACGTTCCTCTCTTACGGGTTACAAGTGTAATTGTGGTCGCGTGGTAATTTATAATAATTTATTTCGACATAGTAGCTAAAAAATTCATACTAAAAGTACTTATCCTAATCATAAGTTTAAAAACAAGTCCCCGCCCGTGACCCTTCATATTTTTCAAGTGTAACATTTTGAATGAATGCAAGGTGGGTCCAGGGTTAAACTTTGTGCAATAACGACGCCTAAAATAGTGGACCACAATACCTTGCACCTTGCAGCCTTTTAATTTTTTAAAATTAATTATCGATTGTACTTACCAGTTGTTTCAAAATGTAGGGATTCCAAGAAATATCAATTAAACATGAAGAGAGGGAAGGGAAGGAGGGAAATGAAGGAAGGTCATGGATTAATAGAGGTCACGAGGAGAGGAAGCAAGGGGAAATAAAGGAGGAGCGTGCTCAGAAGAAGGTAGGCAGGTAGACTTATAAACGTCAGATCTATTTTCTTATTATAATTGCAATTTTTACTTACAGCGAAAAAAGTCTCTCTGACCGTAAGTTTTTAAAAAGTTAACATGACCAATATTGTGGAACCCGTCAAAATAATTATGCAACAGTGTAAGGATATTCCTTCGGTGTTAATCAAGATTAATTACGTCATAATTTTCTGGAAAACAAATACTTAACGTGTAAAGTCTAAATATTTAATTAAATTTCCGTGATTGGAGTGGGTAGATTTTTAATGTGAATGTCAATGTCAATGGACGTTTCACCTCCCCGATTGTCATAGGTTGCACTTAAATTAAGGCACACTGATAAATCAAGCAATTTTATACCAAAACTTGATTACCTGGTACGTGGTTAAGATCCTGATCTCCAAAGTTGTCTCTTCTGTCGTACGTGATGCTAATGAGCAAAGGAAAGTGAGAGTGTCTATAAAATGGAAATTAATGATCGGTTGTTGTAATTGTAAATAAATTGGTTTAATTACTAAATGTTACTGCTATGGTATGTGTGTTGTCCTTGTCGACTCCCTTCCTTTACACTTTTACTTTTATGAATAAGTAAATTTCTTCTTTTAGTATATTCAACAGATTCTCCACACCTTGGAAGAAGAGGAGAAACGAGGGACTGCGCAGGCGCAATGAGGGAAATCTCACCCACATAATCGCCCAACTTTATCACGATAAATCAAGGACAATAATAAATCAATTATTTTCTTTGCGTCATTCTGCCATTAATCAAATATTATTGGCCCAACAGCCTAACCTGAATCCTCCTTTCGCTCGAACTTTAACTTCAAGAGGAAATATGTAAGCTTAGCTTAGCATTTAATCATGAACAAAGGTCAACAGGTCATAAGATTATCCAGCAGAGAGAGGTAGAGCATACATTGTTCAGTTCGGTCCGTAGTAAGGCTGTCACAGTTCCTCCACGGTCACCGCCGCGGCTGGATCCTCAAAGTATTCCTCATTGGGAAGAAAGAATGAAAGAACCGCTCCAGCGATCTGAATGATTCCAATCCCAATGCAGGCAAGTCCAATGTCACCCCCAGTCGCCTGTTTAACAGAGACTACCAGGAATGGACCGATTACAAGGGCAACGCCGTTGAAGAACACGAGATAGGCCCAGCAGCACTTCATGTACCGCCGTGGAATAGTGAGAAGCGTCAGGCGCGGAATGGCAGTTACGATCATCCCCTCCAGAAGTCCAACCAGAATACTCCAGAGGACGAGCAACTCGTACGTTGTCGCCTGGAGGAGGAGATTGTACATGACGGCGGTGCCTGGAAACAAAAACAGGTTCAAACAAGTTTCATGGCACGGTGCACCGTTGTTCCTAAACCC
Source organism: Anurida granaria (assembly GCA_034694825.1). Lineage (NCBI taxonomy): Eukaryota > Metazoa > Arthropoda > Collembola > Poduromorpha > Neanuridae > Anurida > Anurida granaria. The sequence continues at coordinate 16,342 of JAQIWD010000774.1, forward strand.
TTGCCAATGCATCCAACTTGGAACAGCGTTCGATTGAAAAGGAAGGTATGGTCCCCCTTGAAATGGAGACTTGTCCGGGTAAGTAGCGACCCAAGCGACAACCAGAGGATGATGCACACCCCGAAGAAGAGGTCCACACCCAAATCAGCGGCTGCGTACCAGACGATGAACAAGTAGGGGATGTAGAGGGTCACGAGGGCACAGGAGCTCACAGCAGCCCATAACAGGAAGGACATATCAGTCACTGCCGAGATGTCAAAGACACAGACGCAGAGACCTACGGAAAGCGTCATGCACTGGAATATACGAAATGTGAGTTGATAAATGACAATGAAGATTTTACAGGAGTCATGTCGTTCAGCCTCCTCGTCTCGGTCTGGAATGGAAGGCGACGGGCGGGGTAACGCTGGAGTAGCGTCCGTTTGACCCTCCTGTTTCGAAATGCACTCCTTGACAATTTGACGCCGCTTTTTGGTGGCAAACGGATTTGGATGTCGGGGTGGACGAGAGGCCGCCGGAAGCGGATGCGTTAGTGCAATACATGTAAGAACCAGTAGGGCCATTATAAGCACAATCCACTTGTAACTCATCGCCGTCTAGAATTGTTCAAAATTGTTCAGAACTGAAAATTTGTGTTCGAAACGTCTCTTACGTCGATGGCCAGGAAGTAAAGAATTATATGGAAGAATGCCGTCCCGACAGGTGACGCCATGAAGAGAATGCCCAGGGCCATTTGCAGCTTCTTCCGGAAGTG
>JAQIWD010000775.1:0-17091 GCA_034694825.1 Anurida granaria
CGAGCAGGTTAGGTTAAAAAAGCGATTTAAAATTTCAGGGGTGTGGGGTGTGGGGTGTGCATTTTAGTGACACCCGAAGCGAAGAAGTTTCCACTTTTTTTATTTCCTTCTTCTTTCCTGCCAAAATGATCTCACATGTTCAAGTTTAATTTTCGCGGGTCGACGATTCAACGATGCCAAGTGCGAAGGTTCGTTCGTCAAGTATGTGCTTGGACGCTCAAAAACGGCAACATCAGTTGACTGACACGGCACGTCGGCTCTAAAAATTGCTAGGTCATCCAGTTCCAGTGGTTAGTTTTTTATTTAATTATTGATACGGTTAGATTGATTTTATTCAACTCGTACTTGTAACCTCTTCTTTTGGACAAAGGGACGGTAAGTCTTATAGAGATTGTTGAAAGGTCACCGACCTTGGCCTATTGTGATATAGTAGGTTCTGTCATGTGCTAAACGATTGAGAATGTGATTGTGAATGTGATGCGAACTTTGATCATTTTTCTTTCCGTTTTATCTAGATTTCTCAGATTGACATTCGAAAATGACCAACCATAAGAATATCCAAGATGATGACGAATTTGTCACCGTGATGGCTTCTGCTGGAACAAAGTTGGTGATTGTTGATTATAACGCTACTTGGTGCGGACCTTGCCTGAAGATTCAACCTGTCTATACCCAGTTGGCAAAGAAGTACCCAGATGCATTATTCCTTGGTGTAAGTTTTAATATGATTGCTACTATTATTCTATTCCATGTCCCTGTTGAACACACGAGTAGACACAGACTAGTCTTTGGTTTTAGGTTGACGTGGATCGATGTCGTGAAACAGCATCAATGCAGCAAGTTAGCTCCCTTCCCACCTTCATTGCTTACCGCAACGGAACCAAAATTGATAGTATTAGGGTAAGTGATCTTGGTCGTTGATCCTAGATAATCAGTATCGAGGGTGTAGGGTTGAGTAAATGCTTTCATTTTACTTTTCTAGGGTGCGGATCCTGTTGGATTGGAATCCATGATTAAGAAACACTACGGTGGGGAAGATGGCGCTGAAACTGGTGGTAGCGGAATGGCTGATCTCTCGTCCTACATTGAAGCCAAGAGTTGCGAATGCCTTAACGAATCCGATTCCACTCCCTTCAGGGCCTTCTTGGAGGGGAAGTCAAAACTAATCTCAGACTGCGACGAGCAGTTAATCTTGGTCTACGGTTTCAATCAAAATATCAAGGTGGGTTCAAAGAAAGGCTTTCAAGTTGTAGTTCCCAGTGCTCGATTTACGAACTTAAAAATCTTATTCCACTTTTTAGCTCCAGGGGTTCAAGATCAAAGCGGATGGAGGTTCAGGACCGAAATCGCTGAAACTGTTCATCAATCATCCCAAGACTTTGGACTTTGATGCCGCTAGCGGAATGACAGCGACTCAAGAGATTACGTAAGCCTTTTCTTCATCGAAGCTTAAAGAACAAGTGCGGACATATTCTGAATTGAGACGTACCCATGACTCCATTCATGCACTAACCCGCAAAAGAAAATTCATCGTTTATCTAACTCCATAACTACAATCTAATTGGTTATGGAGAAAGCTCGTTGAAACAGTCTTAACTTTCAAGGCTTTAAAGGTCCACGAACTAACAAATAATTTTTTTTATTTACAGGCTTACGGAAGAAGATCTAAAGGGGGAGATCCCAGTCGAAGTTCGTTACGTCAAATTCCAGTCTGTCAACAATTTGCAAATTTTCATCTCCGAGAACCAAAGTGGATCAGACGTGACGGAGATTGACTCCCTGACGCTTATCGGGGCCCCTGTTTCTACCACCAACATGCAAGATTTCAAACGCATTGCCGGAAAGCAAGGAGAGTCTCACTGAATCAGCGTCTGTCACACATTCACAGTAATTATTAATCGTCTGAACAATGGAAACTTGGAGGGATTGGTTGGTTCAAACGACCCAAACATGTAAGCACACGCAAAAGGGGATAATAGGAAGCGGAAAACGGAATTAAACTGATGCTTGCTTAATTTATTCCCTCCATTTTTGACCTGGGGTCATCGAAGGAAGTAATTTAAAAATCGAGACACAAGGCAACAAATAGAGAACTCGAGAATGAGAACGGACGGCTACAAAGTTTGACCCTTTTGAGGTCAAATTCTGTATGAAATAAATTTTGTGTTGAATCCAAGACTTTCTACGATTCCTTTGGCAGTTTCCTTTACTCCGGGATCCAAGACTGCTACCGTTTGGGCCAACTTCCAGTTCCGCCTCTTTCCATTGATACATCGGATCACCAGCATCGCTGTGCGATTGTCTGTCCATAAAATCGTGTCAATTGTGGTCTCTGTCAATTAACCACAAATTACTATTTGCGCATGTGCACTAGCTGCGGCCACGCCGATGTTTGCATACCCAATGCTCCCAAGTTTGTGCTTCCCGAACCAGCGACGGAAGTACAGTTGATCTTCCCTCGCCCATGCATTGGGAGACAAACTTGGATGAAATGTTGGTTATAGCCCAAGTTGGCTGAGCGACTATAGACGACATCAATCCGCAAGCGCATGTCGTTCAACTCCGCTTCTGATTCCACAGATCGACCTAAGAAAGTTTCAGCGTAATTCCGATAGTAGTGCTCACTTGCCATTGGGACGTAGAAAACGCGGGGCTGTACAACCTTAGAATTGTAAAAAAAAAAAAAAAAGAAAAAAAAAAGTAATTGGAAATAATTAATTTGCAATTGTAATCAATCAGTCCCGTGCACTTGACGCCTACAGTCCAAAACAGACCTTACCCAAGTAAAGTTTGTGTACGGAAATGCAACGGGCTTGAGACAATCCCCTTCTGAGACGCTTTCAGCGCTCCAATCTTCACCGACAATGTTATTCTCTGAGAATACTGATGCTGCCAGCATCATTACGAGAACGCTGTGAAATTTTTGCATTGTGATTCCTCCTAACTATTGTTCCGCGTCGACTTGTCCAGAAATCTATTCGTGAACTGAGCATGTTTACTAACTCATCAACCCCATTTCAATCCCAATCCCCATCCAATCTTTGTATCTTCATACGGACGATTGGGTGATCTTGTAAACATGTTTGTGGGAATTCCCGAATAAAACTATGGGAAAACTGACATGTCATTAATTAGGGAACTGTCTAGTCTTGAGTAGCTCTCATTGTTAGGGGTATCCCCACATTTTAGAGGTTGCTCACCTTGGAGTCAAAGGAAACGCAGCAACCAATTATCTCTATCCCCACATGTATCTACATAGTACTCTTTGCCCTCGATCTTATTCAATAAAATTAGAATCTTATAAATGTGTATCAAATTCGTGATAAAAGAACCCGGAAAAACATGGAACTTGGCACTTTTTAGTCATCCGCCACTACCTCCTCCTCCTCCTCCTCCTCCTCCATCTTGATTTCGACTTCCGCAGCAGGGATTTTTGGCTTGAACGCCATCTTGTCCCAATGTACAGGTTGAAATTCATTAGGAAGCTCTTCGTCATTCTCAAACCGCTTCCTGCTCGCCAGATACTTGACAATACACACATCTTGCTGAACTTTTAGTAATCGCTTGAAGTGCTTCTCGGTATAAGGGAGAAGGGCAGAAACTTTTAGAAAGGTCAACTCCTCGGGTTCAATTGACTTGAGGATCATGTACAGCAGGATCTGGGCCTCTGTTGATGTCTTTGTATTCGTGTTCCACTTTTCAATGTACTCCAGCAGCGTCTTTGTATCAGGGAGTTCTAGGTGGGAGACTACATCGAATAGCACGTCAAATTCATCCTGCGGAATACCTGGGAAATACAAAAATGGTGATGAGGACTCCTGACCAATGGAAGTGTAACGCTTACTGCGTACGACGCGGAGAAGGGCAAAAGGTCGCTTGAGCTTTATGGCCAACTCTATGGCATTTCCCCATTTCCCGCTGTTGATCACATTCTGTAACTTTTGCTCCGACTCCAGCAGTGTTTTCCTCTTAACATGGGACTCCTGGACTTTCTGCTCTGTGACGTCTTTCCATATCGTGAGAATCGAATTAGCGGAGCCCGTAACTACGAAATTTCCCTCGGGTGTTGCATCGAGTCCCCACACTTTATCATCCGAGTTCTCTAGCACCGTGAGACACTGGGAGTTGCGTAGGTCCCATGCTCGTAGGGTACCATCGCTTCCGGCAGAAATCGCCTGGAGGCCTAAATGAAACAAAAGAAATTCTGAAGCTCCATCGTAACTGTTACGATGATACCCGAACAGTTCCGATTCATTACCTAAGTTGATAAACATGCCTTTGAGGACAGAACTCTGATGACCTTGGAGCGTCTATCACAAGAAAATAGGAATAAGAAAAATAGTCCCATATTACAGTACTTTATGAGCTTCGTTACCTTCATACACTCCATGGTCGTTAGATTCCATATTTTCAGCGTCGTATCAGCCGAACTTGTTATCACAAGTTGATCCCACTTGGAAAATTTGACATCCCAGACGCTCTTTTTATGACCCTTCAGACTCCCCTTCAGTTTCAACGTTACTCCCTCCCATATCTTGCATGTTTTGTCCCTGGAAGCTGTGGCCACCTAATGCCCAAACAGGGGTCAAACACAGCGTCGTTTCCCAAAATTAATTGAAAGCTTGAAAACTTACCAAAAACCCATTCGGACTGCAGTCGACTGCATGAATTTCATTCTCATGGGCAACAGCACTCTTCAAGCATTTCTCCATTGACCAGTATTTCAGAAAATTATCTTCTGATACTGAATAAATATGAGGTTTGGACGGGTCAAAGCAAACGGATGTAACGGAAGCAAGGTGGCCCTCCAGGATTTTCAAGGGCTCCTTTGATCCAGATTCCCAGAAAATGATACGATTGTCCTGGAAATAAAAGAAAGTAAAAGTTCTGCAACCATCGTGCATCCTGAGGTAACCTAATTTCTAGTCACGTACCTTTGAGGAAGACACCAAGTACTCTTCGCGAGCAGAGAGGGATAAGACGATATCCGTATGGCCCCTAAGGAATCGGCAGCTTCCGGAACTCAGATCGTAAACCTTGATTACAGCCGTGTTGTTGGCGACAGCCACGTGCGTCTTCCCCCAGAGAGTTACGTCCAAGATTTCATCCAAACTTCCTGCAAACTAAAAAATCAAACGTAAACTATCAATTCATTAATTAGGAATATAAAATTACACAACCTGATTGGAAATACTCAGGATATTCTTGGCCGCTTTCTTTTTGCCCCTGCTGAGCGCCACTTGGTACAATGTGGAAAGGTGAGTGGATACGAAGAAATGTTTTGCTTCCGTCTCCATGCCCTGATGCATCGGTGGATGAATAGTAAGAATCGTTTCCTCCCCGTCTTTCACGACCAAAGAATTCTCAAGGGTAAGGGCATGAGTTTCGAGGTTCATGTGACGGACTACCCCTTCCAAGGAAGCGATGTAAAGATCCCTTTTGCTTAGCAGAGCAGTCGACTCGATCACTCCCGGAAAGGCAAGCGATTTCATTTTTTCAAACTGGAGGCTTGCAGTGTTCCAGATGATGATGGTTTTGTCTCTGCCAGCACTAACGAAAAAAAAAAATTTCATTAGAATTTAACGGTATGAGGGACGTGGGTATCAGTTTTTAGCACATTACCTAATCATAACATCCCCGGGAGCCCATTCTAACCCCGTAACTTGTGAGTAATGTCCTGCCAAGTTTTGGGTGATGCTGTACTGCTTACTTCCTGAATCTTCTTCAATGCAGAAAATATTTCGCTCAGCGACGAATAGGCGCCTCTTCCCATTGTATGTTGTCTCCCATTTGATGAAACCGAGAGACGGAACTCCATCAATCCGAATCTGCTTCGATACTTGATTCCCACCAGCATTCCAAACTTTGACAGCATTCCCAGCCACTGTAGCCCACGTCAATTCATCTCGATCACCCCAAACTGTATTCCCATCCTCATCCGTTGGCGAGTTGGCCTCACGCTTTAAAGTTGCGGATTCTGTTCTGTTGATTTCTGTGTGATTAATTGGAATTGTATGAAAGGATTTGATGGTTCGTGTAACTTCCTGCGAATGGAGATTCCAAAGTCGGATGAGCTGTGACTTATGGGAGGTGATAAGAGTATTTGTTGAGGGGCAAGCATCGAAGGATATGATTTCATCCATTTCAGTTTCATAGGTTCCGACAATCCCAAACGATCCATGCTTTTCTCCTTCCGGAGCTACTTCCTCATCAACACCTTCTTCCAGTTTTACAAGAATGGCTTCTGCAGCCGAAACTATTTTGACTGTGGATCCACATTTGCAGGCAAACCTAGTGCCCGGGAGAGCCTAAAAATGAACACTCTTTTATAATTCCAACAGACATAGAGATCCATAAACAGTTCAAGCATCTAAACTTCGCAAGCACGCACCACAATTTTCCCACCAGTATAGAATGGCTCAATTTTGGTTTGGACTTCAAAGCTGTATAAGAAATCACATGTTTAAAATGTTATTTAATTTAGCTGATGTAAAACATGGGCTGATAAAAAAGTTTGTCTGTTTACGCTTTTACCATTGTCTTAATTTCGGATTGATAAGTTTGTCGTCTGTTTCCCGCGCCGCTGTCTCCGATGTCCCGTGCAGATGCTTCTGCAGCATTTCAAGACCATTGTATGCCATCACTGACGAATTTAGAAAAATTGCAGAACTTTACAACGAAAACCAGAAAAGAAGTAAGTGTCAAAAAGTTAAAATAATAATCTTGTTGAATGAAAAAACACGTGCGTGTGTGTTTTTTTTTTCGGGAATATTTTTCAAAATCCCCGCGATAATTTACAAGTTGGGGCATGTTGATTTCCGGAAGAAAATTCAAATCTGAGCGCAGGAACCTTTTTTTTTTATTATTTTAAATTAAAGGACAAATAAAAGCAATTCATTCATCATTCATTCTTCATTCAAATCATTTTATAAATTTAATTGACATGTTTTTTCGTTGAAAGTGACGAATGCTGAGAAGGATTTTTAAACTACTGGAGGTGATGTTGAAATTCCTGTGGAAAGTTGAAGAAAAGTTTTTCCAGGGGATTGTGAGAGCCTGTCGTGGAGAATATTCCGTAAAAATAAGTGATATCAAAGTTCTCCACGAATCATCAGCCCTCATTGTAGTTGATAAGCACCACGACGTTATTATGAACACAATCAACCCCAACCAATGTAAGTACTCTGTTCTTTACCTTTGATTTTCAACTGAACATGTTAAAACGGAACTTCGTATTTAATTCTTCTGCTACAGTGACGCTGGAGAAGCAATTGGAGCGACTCTATCCAGATATAGTCAACAAGACACTTCAGTTTGGTTTCTACTTTCCACATCGCCTAGATTATGCCACCAGTGGAATCATATGTATTGCCAAGCATAGAAAAGCATGTGCAGCGGTGTCCAAGTGTTTCGAACAAAGGAGGACAAAGAAGTAAGCGGCGACGTTTGGGCAGTAGTGAAACGGTACTACAAGCATGCGCACTAACCCTGTTTCCTTCCTTCAGGTTTTATCTGGCCATTCTCCGCGGACACCTCTCCAAAGACTTCCTAACAATCGATGAACGAATAGGAAAGGACACGCGTGAGAAATTCGAGGGTGTCCGTATGGCTGGAGAATCCATGAAGTATTGTGCACCGGAAACGAGACAAGCCATTACGCATCTAGTCGTGTTAGAACGTGGGATTTGCTATGGATATCCTGCTACCAAAGTGCTCCTCCGTCCAGTCACTGGAAGGCGGCATCAATTGCGAATACACTGTCATACCTTGGGGCACACAATTGTAGGCGACTTCACTTACAGTAATCGACGAGACTGCTTACCCTATCGCATGTTCCTACATGCTTACAAATTAAAATTTGAGTCTCCCCTGGAGAATTTGAACGTTACATCCGAAGATCCCTTCACGTCCTCCAATTCCAAGAACAAATGGGAGATTCAAGAAGAAGTCCTTTCAATTCCGGATGCTCTCTATGAATTATCTGAGAAGTAATAAAAACCTATTTTAGAAGCAACTGCGGACAGTTTTACAAAAGTAAGTGCAACGATTTACTTGGTAGGTTGAAATATTTAAACTTCTAACCACTATCATTGAATTAAATTATAAAGGTATCTGTCTATCGCAGTCACGATAAACCGGGAAGAGAATAGAGAAATATAACAGCAAAATAGGTTCTCTTGTATCATCAGATGCTACATAACGCTCCACTTGCCGCGCAAGAGTTATTACAGTCCTCCATTTTACACCTAAAATCAAGGGTGGCGAGACTAGGATTTTAGGGAGACAAATTCGATCGCTGCATTAGCATTGCTCGCTGCATAAGATGAGGTAAAGTAAACTATGAGATATGCATAACTAATTTATGATCATGTGGAGCTACTAGCTACTCTCAAGAAGCACTTCTACGATTTTGCCATACTAGTTTTCTAATACTTTTGATTCATTTAACATTTTACATCGCAATTCGAAGTGCGTGGTGAGTAAGAATTGGCTTGGCGTTATTGTAGAGACCCAACCTGGTGACTTTCTGTGCTGGAGGTTTGTCCGCTGGTCCATGGCCCACGGCGCTGTTAGTCATTACTGGAGGACCCAATGATCGTGAGGATGTACTGTAAGGGGAAGAAGTGGGATTAATTGTGCAATCCTTCGCAGGTTATGTTTCGGAAGTATATACTGACCACAAGGAGTCTTTGTAATTATGAATTGGGAGTTAGAACATAATAAGAACTAAACCTTACCAAGAAGATTTGGACAATGTCCAGGTACAAATTGAGAGCAGCAAAAATGTATTCCTCCGGCGAGATGCTGCCAAGTTTAAAAAAAAAAATGGGACAGTTAGAATACATTCCAGGAATAACAGTTACCGACCTCTTCTTCGATTATTGACATTTCTTGACCTACCTGTACTTATGCTTCCCTCCCATCATCATTTGCGTCTATCAAAAACAACCAAAGATATTGCAGAGTTTGATAAGGATTGACAGTTGACAGTTAAGTAATTGTAATTCTTACGTCATAGACAAGGTAGATGGAGAAGATCAAAGCACCGAGACACGCGTAGACCATCTGCAAATTAGCAAATCACAATAGAAATTATGTCACTACTATAGGGTTCCTACATTCTCAGTAGGTTCAAGGACGTACTTTGATGATAGGATATTTGGATTGGAGGAATGCAGCCAGGATTCCGAAGATGAAGAGAATGATGACGGCAACAAAGAGGATACCACCATGGGCTGTAAAGTCCCACTTGGTCTGGAATGAAAATGCTGTAAGCGCCAGGCAAACAACACACGTAACTCCGGCAGCTAAGAGAACCGCATCCGCCCTGAAAGTGAAAACAGTTGCAAAAGTGTTATCGCTATTCCACTCCGATTACTTGATTAGAACAAGAACAAGAACAGTATTGTGTGTTTCAAACTTGTAAGTCGACGAAGCAACTCCTGCAAACCAATCAGTAATTCAGTACATTTTGACTTAATCACAGATACAATACAATTTTCAATTTGGACTTACCAAGAACGAAGCCCTCGCAGACAGTGAAGAGCATAAGACAGATCATGTTCCCAGGGGACTTTCTGCGAACACTTTCGCAACAAGCCATCGCCAACATCAACACGATCGTCATTACAAGCGCACCAAAAAAGAATCCAGGATTTTGGCGAGTCCAATGTTGCATGGATTCGTTAAACGTGAATAGAGCTGCAAGTCAAACGTATTCTCGTCAAATAAAGTTAACTAATAAACAACAAGAGGGAAGCGTCGTGTACTTGGAGTTTGTTTCTTTACCGATAAAGCCCACCGTGATCGCAAGCTGAACCATCAAGATAGAGTAGACTTTCCGAATGAATCCACGCCGAATGTTCTTGTCATCGAATTCGAAAGCTCCTCCATTCGCATCCCCACCGACGGCATAGCTCACGTCTTCCGGTTTTGGTTGGTGATGTGGTGGTGGATAGTTGAAGGCTCCCGGCGGAGGTCCTTGGGGGTATTGCTGTCCATAGGATCCTGGCTGTGGTGGTGGCATTCCCATGCCAAAACTTGGCTGCTGAGGATAGGCTCCAGATGTTCCGCCATATTGCCCGCCTGGGTAAATGCCCGGTGGTGGTGGATGGAATGGAGCTTGACCTGGCAGAGGAACGGTGGATCCTTGTGTTGGTGGTGGGTAAGGATATGGCGGAGGATGCTGCTGGTCGTCTGATGGGTAACCACCTTATTTCATAAAAAATTAGAATAAACTCTCATGCAGTTTCAAATATGGCCGGGCCGTGACCTTCTACTCTACTCGGATTAGACACAAGCTTACCATATCCTTGTCCCTGTGGAACGAAATGTGGATTGTATGCCATTCCCCACTTATCCTTGATTGAGCTCAAGTACAAACTGGTTACTCGCTCGGTTTCTTCGTACTATCGTACTGCCTCCGTCAATTTTTGAAGAGCGAAAAGTTGCGGATGAAGATGATGAAGGTAAGGTGAACCTTTTTGTTTTCTAGTTTGTTTTATCCGGAAGGAATGAAAAAGTCCAGTGGGTGGTAACGGCAACGCAAAAGCGAATTCGGTTCTCCGGAATGAACAAAAACCGAATTCGGCGACTTCTTTTACACAAAGAAGAGAAAGATTGTTTACAGAGCGGAGGAGTTTCCTTCCTAGAACTTTCTAGACGAGTGTTGACAATAACAGCTGACCTGGATTATTTATTGGGAGCTGCGAGAGATACGAGACGAGACAGAACCAGGCCGATTGGAGTAGGATGACGACATTGATGAATCAGAATCATTTGATGGAAAATAACAATGCGAGCGAATGTTACGTGTAATAACGAACCCCTAATCGAAGTAAGGCTTTGATAGATAAGAAATATCCTTAGATTTATTTAGGGAACGCGTTATGCTTTTCCAATTTGCAATGTAAATCTTAAGATTGGGAATTCGCCAAAGAACATTTTAATTTTAATGCCATTTAACACTCCTCCTGAGTTTCCATACAATTAAACTCAAGTTAGAAAATATCATAAGTCAGTTTAAATTCGGCTTCAGTGATGCCCTTGAGTCCTCCAAAGCAGTGACCATTAACTCAATCATTAGTAATCATTAATGAAAAATTAATCATAAACGAAAACTGTCGCTGGAATCATTTGACCTCCACCAAACATTTTAGAATTTACAAATGAAAAATGAAGAATTCGAATTGAATTAATTGTCTTAAGGAGACTCCTACAAATGAAAAAAATAAACTCTTTGGAGTCCACGCGTACACTGGCACAATTGACCGTTTTTAGCAAATTATAACGCTGAGGGCGTTGAGTCAAATGTATTATGTCTTAAAAATCAGATCCATCATTTCATCAAGAATGAATGATGGCGTCAAGTCAAATTCCTATTCTTCTGCCTATCCCTCCCTAGTCATACGTGTAATTGGTTTAGACGAAGTATTTTTGTTGCAGAATGGAGAAGTGTTGAGGTTGACACGGTTTCGCTTGTCAATAGTTGAACCTGCTCAATTCTTCTTAGAACGCTTTGAGGATTTTGGGGAAGGGCGAGGTTCTTTTGGAACATTTTTTCGTCCGACCCGAGGAATTGAGGGCAGTTGTCGTCGGCCACTTGAGGCCGTAGGGGCAGCAGGGGTATCTCTGTTCCCAGTTTCCTCATCCTCGTTGTCACTTGCAGGAAGTTCCTCAATGGTGACGCCTCCGGTGGCTCCTCCATGTGGTTCCTCAGCGTGTGCCCGCTGTGTCAATGGGAGATGTGCTTTATAGTTGTGATTGTACGCAGGGTGAGGATTGTACGATCCAAGTGCAGGAAGAGCGGAATGATGACCCACGTAAGCCCGACGCCATTCTTGGTTGAAAGTAGCAGCTTCGTCTGGAAATTAGTTAAGGTTTGGTCAACTTTCCACTCAAAAAATGCAGCAACTGCTGAATCTCCTACCTTCTTCAAGATTTATGAAATCCTCGTTCTCTTCACGTTGTCCAGTGCGCATGTTCTCTTCTCGCTCACGAATATGTGCCCGCTCCCCCAAATGACGTCCAACTGACATCTTTTTCGTCCCTGTACGACTATCGGCAAGTGTCTTCCTCGTTTCTTTCACTCCACCTGGAGCTTGACGAGTTGCGGAAGATGCCTAAGTCCAGAATCGTAAGAGCCAAATTAAGAGTTTCGTAAATTGTATTAAATCCAACCGAACTTACATGATACACTTGTGGCCGTCCATCGGGTCCAGACGTAACAGACATGACGGAAGTGGAGCAGAATGAATGGCTGTTTGGATCATTCATCATCTCTCCCTGAAAAAAAAACGCAACGAGTTTACTTAAAATGCCGCAACATAGAACAAAACAGGATGGGCATGCTATACTTAAAAAGAATGAACTTACCATAGGAGGGAATCCACCACCAAACGGACTCATCATCCCCATCCCCATCCCTCCCATTCCAGGGAATCCTCCACCAAATGGCATCATCTGATTTCCCATTGGACCCATCATTCCATTCCCAAATCCAAATCCTCCTGCAGATCCACCAAAAAATGAGTCCATCATACGATTCATTGCCCGTTGGTGATTCCTAAACATAATACCTAAAGTTATTGTTGAATTGAGCTAAACGTGCAGCATAAGTTCCTTCAAAACAAGCCCTTACCCAAAAATTGGGTCACGCTCCATATTGTCCCTGAATAGTCCAAACAGAGACATGTCGTTTTCAAATCAGTCCCCTGGATGACGGAAGTGGATACTAATGTTGACACCAGTATTACTAGTTGTCAGTTGTCCTTATCTCTGTCCGTCCGAATCCTTGCTCCTTCAAATTTAGCTTCACGCTAGCAACAAGAACAACGGGCATTAAACTTACAATCAATACCTTTTCAAGAGATTTCTGATACTTAAATTCATACCCCAATACTGTCTCGAAATCAAAATTATTTACTCACCTGTGCGTTCTTTACCTTTTTAATTATCTTGACGAGTAGGCCAAGACGAGACAACACTTTTGTAATCAATCCAATCAGGAATTCAGGTGACGACTGACTGAATAGAGGTGCAAAAATAGGCCGAGGTGGCAACAGCGCTGTTGGGCATCCGAGTGTTTGAAATGTTGTCCCATTCGTCCGAATTCGGTAACTGGAAACCAAAGTTGATAGTTGGAACAAAAATTGTGATCCTTGTTAATTATTAATAATTTTGAGAGATCAATTATTCATCAAATATACGAGTTTGAAAATAAATCACAAATCTTCTCCTCCCCTCCCTTGTTTGTAGCCTGAAAACCCGTTGGGTACATTTTTCTTTCGCCACGGACGGCCGTGGAGAAGAGGAACGAAACGAAAAGACGAGAAAGTTTTCTCCTACTCTTGTGCGCAGACGCACCAAGAATACACGAACCAACACGAAGGTTCGACAGCGCCCAACTGTTCAACCCATCCTACCATACCATAAAACGCTGCGGCGCCATTGGCGCTTCAACGCTGACCGTAGCGATACTAATGCACTCCGCAGACATATCGCTGCTGGAAAAACCTGACCTCCAAATGAATACGCGTCCAAAGATGGACTGTTTGTGGGTCCTGCTTCGGCGCTTGACTACCAAAGTAGCGTCCGGCAATAGAACAGGTTGAAACTCTTCTATATATTTTATTCATAAGTTGAATTTGAGAAACCTGAGTAAAATTTATAAAAGAGAAGCGTCTAGTCTACTATTTTCCAGCCGTCCTCGTGCATTAAAAAAATTAAAAGAATAGATATGAGGAAAAACTAAAATGGTAGTAAAGGCAGCTAAGGTAGGGGGAGTGGTTTTGTCTTTGTGTACTTGAAGGTGAGTAAACTAAGGCGACGAAACTAACAGCAAAGAGTTTACTAAACAAGTCAAAAACTGATTTTCTCATTAGTAACTCACATTGTCAAAATGTCAGATTGTGTCGCTAGAAACTTATTTCGATACTAGTCGACAGCTAACGGGAAAAGGCTAAAAGAGGAATTACATTCTGGAGTCATTTTAACAAGCAAAACATAAAATGAAGAAACCAAAAAGTCCTCAATACAAAAAACTCTAAACGAAATTTCATCAAATCTTTGTTCCTTCTTAAACATACACGCCTTGGGAACCCATTGACGCGTCACACGCACACACATGCTGGTCTGGTTACATAGAACTCTCTTCCACCCGATCCCTTCCATCCTTATTGCAATGTGTTCCAAAGATCTATCAGCTTCTCTGCAAAAGTAAAGTAACCGTACATTGTAAGTAAACGGGTTGGTGCGTAAGCGCAGAATCCATCATATGATGCCATTTTGTATCTTGTTACCTGTAACGATACTAAATCCTTCTCCCTCTACAAGGTGTATTAGGCGACTAAAAGTGGCCTTTGAGTCCCCACATTTCTCTGACCAGCCAGTCAAGGTCATGTGTATTGCGTACCAGGTTCCTCCTTCGTGAGCCATATTCCGTCGAATATCTTGGACAAGGCTTGGGCTCAAATCCATTGCACTTGCAAGCTTGGGCCAACTCATGCAGAGCGAAGCACTCGATTCCATGATCTTCTCGATTAATTTCTGATGTGCGGATACTGTGAACACAAAACGAGTCCATTCATCTACAATTCATAATCTGAAATAAAGTGTTCTTGACATACCGGGCATATCTTTAAAATTTTCAAATGATTCTGTCAATCCAGGACCGGACAAATTATTGTTACAGTAGTTACGGATGGCATCGTAATTAACAGGGGCTGCTACCTCTTCTTCCAAGTGTGATGCCAACCAACCATAACTCGAGCGTAGAGCATCGATAAGTTCTTTTAAAGCACTAGCTCCCCTGTAGAAACAATAACAAGTATTAAATAATTGAATGAATAATTTGATAAACAACATTTAGCAAGTGATTAATTTAATTTAAGAATTGAATTGAAACCTGGTTGGAAGCAATTGCATCAATTTCTCCATTTTCCTCTTTTCAGTGGTACAAGCATCGATTTCTGCGTGCATATCCAAGTCCAGTACAAATGTTGATATCAGGTGCGGTGAGATGGAAGAGTACATGACCTCTATCAAGTTTTTGTAATTAGCTTGCAGCTTGTGTCGATCACTCTGATTCATTTCGATTAATTTGTCAAAATAAGGTAATCACATTAAAAACTTTTGGTGGGTCCAATTTGAGTGTCCAGATGATGTCCAATTTGATCAGAATCCAATGGAATGGTGGGCTGAACAATTTGGGAAGTGTAAAACTGTCACTATTAATTGTCAAAAAATGTATTAAGAAATTAGAAATCACATTTTTTTTAAAAAGAATTCAAGTGTAAACAAGAAATTCATTTGGGCGCCTCCATTCAGATCTTCCCCTTTTTCGCACTAAAAATGAGCAGCGGAGAACCTTCGCACTTTTTTACTCACAAACAAAAAAAAATATCAGGAAGGAGGCCGATTTACAAATGGAAAAGTTAATTAATCGGTTAAATTAACAACACAACTAGGGTTTATTTTCATAAAACATTAGATGAACTTCCCTTAACTATAACTTGACTCATTCGTAAACAAAGTGGTAGAAGAAGAATTACCTACGCGCAACCCAATTTTATTGCTAATCTTGATGTTGATTAACGCTTAGCTTCCTCCCTCTGGATTTGAAGCTCCGGATAACAGGACAAGTAGCGCAACAGGAATAATGTACATCCACTGTTTATAAATTGAAGGGTTTGTTAACCATTGTTCCACACCATGGCATGATTTTAAAACGTCTTACGTATTTCGCCAAAAATGAACGATTGTCCCTCCCTTCATCACCCCGTTCTCTAGCTAGTCTCTCCATTTCCAGTTTTTCCAAATACGGTGCGGTGTCTGGCCTATTAAAATTAAAAAAAAAATCAATAACTAAATCGCTGCAATAAGATATGAATTCAAACAAGAATGGCGATTCTCGCGTGCTGAATACACCAAAGACCACAAGAACTTACACTGGTCCACTTTCACCACTGTGAACGGTGACAGTTGTATTGTACTGTTGAGGAAGTCGTGGAATCTTTTGTTGGCCAAGGCCAAGTAGTCGTGTTCCAAAGTTATTCATGGTCATTGAATAGCCTATAGAAAATATTTCACCGCTGGGGGCAAGATGAATTGAAATCATATCTGACAGTGAAGCATCCAGAAGCGATTTCTGAAAATAATGATAGCAGAGCTTTCACTTCACTTCCAAGTCTACACGAAATTCAAACGAAGTGTCCTACTGACTCCGAACGATTTACTCACAATTGGTGCAAAGGTTTGGAATACTTTTTCCCCACTTGGAAACTTGATTGAGACGGATAGAAAATAATACGCATCTTGCAGACCAAGCTCCTACAATTTAGAAGATTAAACGTCATGGATGAACCAATATAAACCAATAAATGGCAGTCACAGGTGCCCATTTTACATCACATTTAAATAGTAATTGCTTACTTCAAGCTTATTCAACTCTTCGGTGGTAAGCTTCTCCTGTTGTGCCGTATACTTTGGACCCTTGAAGTTTCTAATTGTGATTGTACCCCGAGGGCGGAATACAACTTCTTCAACGGAATGGCCGAGACCGTAAGAAAGGTGTAGCTTCAATTCACGCATTTCAAAAGCTTCCGTTTCGAATGTGTCCGACTAGAGAGGAAAGCACAAAGTAAAATTAGAACCTTGCTAAACCTATTCTTAACTCGGCAAACTGCAAAGGATACGAAGTAAACATCGGTTATTGGGTTTCTTAATACGGGAAGGAGAGGGTATTAGGATTGCATAGCGTTGTTCATTCATAAAACTTGAATAAATTGGAACTTCCAATTTGGAATTGACTTTACCACGGCTGCATACGTCGGATATTGACAAACGAGGAACGCCAGGATAAAACGACTGATGCAACGGGAAAGCGCCATGGCTGTGGCTATTGTAAGTCTTCTGTTGCAACTAATTTGAGTAAAACGAATCAATTATGTAAACGCAGAAATGTGGATTGATTGATTTACAAAAATGAACCAAACTACCACCACCACCCAAAGGCCGGCGTTTCGCGCTCCCACTCCCGCTCCTGGCCCCGCTCCCGCTCCCGCTCCTGGCTATTTTAGGAGCGGGAGCGGG
>JAQIWD010000776.1:0-17078 GCA_034694825.1 Anurida granaria
TCACCATTTTGCTTCCATTGCGACGCTTATGGCAAAATTCAATTTTTTCAAAATCAATCCGCCATTATGTTTGCATAACAATTTTTGAGAATCCAACAATTTGTATGTTAGCCGTCCATAAGACGAATTTTTGCAAATACGAGTTTTGAGGTGTCAACCGTTTTGAAACAGACAGTAGGAGTTATGAAACTAGGAAAATAGTAATTGCATTCCCCATCCTGTCCATATTTTCGTTAACTTATAATTTGTATTATGAGTCATGACTCATGCAAACCTGCATGATTTTTAACAGTTTGCAACACCGCTTTCCACCGCGGCATTCTGTTTAGTTGGGAATTCCTCCTTTTCTTACCCTTCTTATCTTCCACCGTGACTCGCGTAATTTGTTAGAAATTGCTTTTTCATTGATGTCAGCAGAGTTCAATTTCAATTTATTTCATCATGTGGTGAGGTTACTCTAACCGATTTGCATGAACGTTTTTTATATATTAATTTCAATTTGTGGATTGTGATGCGTTAATTGAATTGAACTGTTAGCTGAAAATTTGCAGTTGAGTGAAAATGAGCAAACTGAGCCCAGGGTATGGTAGAACAGTGTTATACTAATTTGATGATATTAATTTATTAACGTTCATAAAGGCTCAATTTTTTTAGAAAATTAAATTTACGAACGAGGGGGTATCCACATTGGTAGAATGAATCTTATCATATTCCTATTGTTTCCTCTGGAAAAGAAAAATGATGGGACCGTGATGATGGCATTATTAGGAGATTCAGAGATTCTCTGAGATCCTGCTTGGTTAAAGTTCGCTCCTGGAAATATTTGGGGGAAGAAGGTAACTACCAACAAGTATGCGTGCTCGGTGTACTTTATTATTCTGTTCAGAAAGTTACGGAATATTTTTCCACTCTGATTGTCTTGTCGAATGACGCTGCGCATCTGAAGAAACATCCAGCGACATTTCCCCGCGTGTGATTTCATCAACAAAACGTCGTCGTCGTCGCTTGACTCCATTCCTGGTTAGGCTCTAGCCTTTAATTGTTATTGTTCCCGCTTCAGATGCTGGGCTTTATTTAGTCGAAGATTATTTTCCAAGATTTAAGTGAATTAATGGACAAGCTTGTACTGATTTACGATGAAATTTTTAAGTGAGATTTCCTAGGGGATAAATCTTGTGCGAAAGGCAATAAAGAACTGATTGAAAGCACTGTAAAAAAAAAAGGACTGAAAAAAGTTCAAAAGTTAAGGGAGACGACACGGCGGGTCGCCATGTCGTCCCTTCCTCCACCATGCTGGGGATGATGCGGATTGGAAACATATGGTGGTAGGTCCATATTAGCCGAGTTCTATATTTACTTTCCAGTGTTAAGTGTATCTGCTGGAATAATAATCTGAGGGAAGGATCTTCCTCAAAGTCTATTTAAGGAACTAAGGAGCATCTTCAACTCCCTTCTCCTTCCCTCTTCCCTTGTAAAGTAACTAGTAAAGTATCTTATCACCCAATCACGTTATGGTAATCAACTCTACTTAAAATTAAGTTATTCACTTTCTGAATGAAGTCATCCCTCCAGAAGGAGATAAAATTCCGGATTTCAAGAACCTCCAAGTAGAACTTGTCACATCCGGAACACACTTTCAGAGAAAAAACGCACAAACGTCCTCTATGCCTTGGAAAATGGACCACTTAAATCTTTTTCCTTCGTTTTTTTCTTATTTTACACTGGGAATTAAAAATGAGGACAAGAGGTCATTCAAATGGTTTTATCGCATGGTTAATTTCATTTTGAATCCCAAATACTGCACACAACGTACGATCTCGCAACGGGCAACGCTTCTTGGGCTTCGTGTTCCTTTGAATCTTTAGTCGGATTCTTTACGCACTTCCAAAAATAAAAGTGGAGGAGATGCATTGGAGCCGAAAATACTTTTATGTTCTTTAGCTCCTCCTGTTGTTGTTTGGCGTGGAAGTAAATAATATCCCAAGCCTCCCACCAGCCTATTCCACACCGTTGCGACTTGCGAGTTCCGATGCAGTTCGAAAATAACTTCCTGAAAATATTCTGCTCGATTTACTTCCTTCCTTGTTCTGCCAAAGTATTTCCAATATTCGGCATCTTGTGGTAAAGTTCCACATCCACCTAATGCTCAGCACATGTGGTGGTAACAACATTCTATTGAGATACATTTCATTTTATGTCACTCTCCCCTATTCAGCCGGCATACCGTCAAAAGGGTTGATGATGAATTGAAACAAACTTTCCCTTCCAGTTGTAGTTAAATACAAAGCGGCACAAAGATAAGGATTTCAAAGTGAGCGTCCTTTGTTTATTACAACACTTAACAAAGTTACAAAGTCTTAAATGCTTTTGTATATTTATTGTCAACTGTTTAAGAATCGGAAGAAAGGAAAACAAAGATTTTGAAGATTCAGGCTCATTTTGTTGTGCTTTTACACTTATTTTGTAGGGTCGTGTGTAGTTGCAGAAGAGAAAGGAGAAAGAGTTATTCAGCATTTTACAAGGAGACTAAAGCTATTTTCCAATTCGTTGGTTCCAGAATCTTGAAAGCATCTCGTTACATCGTTCCGAAGAAAGCATAACGGAATTTGAGAAGTGGAACGTGGAAAACTGAAACCCAGGCGGTTGGTTTGGGTTGGGCTGAAGTAATTCAGTAAAAGGGAATCTAATAGAGACGTATCAACAGACATAGTAAATGGAAAGGAAAAGCAACACAATTTAGTAAATGAAATCGTATTTGATCTTCCTGCCTTTCCAGGATTATTGTAACTTATGGCAATTTCAGCCAAGTGTGTCTGTCTGCTTACGCTTCCTGATTTCCTGAATCTTTCGGAATGTTTTGACTCACAGAGGAGACAGTTCCATTCATTTTCAAAGGCAGGGAAAGCATGGACAGATGCGGTGAAG
Organism: Anurida granaria; assembly: GCA_034694825.1. Classification (NCBI taxonomy): domain Eukaryota; kingdom Metazoa; phylum Arthropoda; class Collembola; order Poduromorpha; family Neanuridae; genus Anurida; species Anurida granaria. The sequence continues at coordinate 2,926 of JAQIWD010000776.1, forward strand.
CATCAAGAATATTTCACAACCCTGTTAAAAGTATTTGAATTTATGCGTAAAGACTCTAATTCTACAATTTGTCACAACATAACCGCCTGACATACTAGAAAATGGAAACCTCTAAAACATTGGCTCCGCATCCCTTCTCTCCAGGAGCTTTACTCGACTTGACTTGACGCTTAGCTGACTTTGCTTGGGATTCCCACTTGAAACGAGTAGCAGTAGGGTGGAGGCACTTTACGGAAATTAAGTCCAAGTGCGGGGTGGTATGGTTCTTGCATCTTACATCCATGTGCTTCTGTTTTTAGAACGTGTTATAAAGGGGAGTAATGTTACGTTTTAATGTTTTTATATTTATGGGTGGCATGAAGAGTTTCTTGTTTCAAATTCAAACCAAGGAAGGATCACTACAAAAACCAAAAAAGGGCTTCCCTACTTGATGCGTTTAGACTTAAGAAGATCTTGGTAGGATCTAAGATCATGGAGGGCTTGCCCAAAGTCCTTTTTCTTATTACCAAGTACCATCAAGTGGTGTGGATGATGATGCCTGGACCCTTGGAGAGTATATTGGTTTCAAATGGACCAAATCCAGCCCTACCCTTCTGCCCTTAATTTAAAATTCAGGGACAAACGAACCGTACTCCCCGTGTGTCGACATGTGAACTTGAGCATCACGACCCACGCCCTGGTCTACCCGCAGTGCCCACACGGAACAAGAAGTCTCTCAGTCAGTTCATTTACACGGCAAAGTAAAAACAAAAGGGGGATGTCAGAATTCTTGTCCAAGGGGGTAGAAATATTACCAGGGATATTGGACTCCAAAAGCATTTGTTCCCACTTAAATTGTACTTTTGTTTACTTTAAACGTCTGCTCTTTGTGTGATTGCTTCCCTTCACCCTCCTCGCCATTCCTGGTACTTACCGGGTAGCTTATGATTCCACCACTGTTTGACGTTATGTGGGTATTTTCAAAATCCATTGTTTCCCTCATAATAATAATCCAAAATATACACAATGTTTTCCGATATAAAAACTGATGTTTCCCAAGCGTAATTTTAATCGCAAAGAGCATAGTATTTTCAGCAAGACTTAAATATTATTGTAACCCAACTTGGGCGTTGGTGTGTAAAATCGAAATTTTGTAACTGGGTTTCAATAGTTTTTGTGTAACCTGCAATGTATAGTATAAAATGGGTTAATTGTAATTTGATTCAAAAATAACCATCAACTGACTGCTTACTTTTATATTTTGTGGTTCTAAAGTTTATGTTGAGGAGGAAGTTGTTCCGTACGATTCTTCTTTTTAATGAAGTTTTTTTTCCTACAAAATTTTACGACTTTTATTTTAAGTGTGTGAGTTATGGGTTAAGGGAGGATGGGCTTGGGAATATAAAGAAGGCTCTAGGAAGTGTCTTTGGAGAAGGATGAATGTGCTCTTAACTTTGGGAAAACGGAAGGAAGGAGCTCAGGTAATAAGGATGATACAAAAAGAAGCATTCTCTCCCTCTGGAGACTTTTCCCCGTCGCTTTTTCTTCTTGTCGTTATTCCTGGAGATGATCTCCATAAGGATGCTGCTCTCTTCCCTCTTCCTTTTTTTATTTTCTGGTGTCCCAAAATAAAATGATGATGAGGAAAAGTGTTTGGTTGGGAAAGCCATGCCAGTTTTATCTTTCTAATCGAAATGGAACGAAATGCAACCATGCATGGACTTGAAAAGGGCGTTCGGCTTATTTTTACTTGTGTCAGTAACCATCATCAATGTCAGTCTAGGAAATATTCATAAAAAAAACCTGAGGAGGTCATGTTCACATCTACGTAACCAAAGAACTCACAGATTTGAAAGCCTTAAGATTTGAATGTGGAATTAAGAAGAGATGTCAAAGTTGTCATTTCTTGAAGTTGAGGAATTATAATCCAAAGATTGATCTGAAGGGATGAGGAGATGGAAAGACATTCGATAGGATAAATCTGCCTCGAGAACTTTAACTGTCCCCAAATATGGTTAGAATGATTCAGCTTATTAAATATTACAAAGTGCGTGGAAGATATATAGTTGAAGACATCCCTGCTTCCTACTTCCTTCATCGCATTTTCATCCTGTTTGTAGAGATTAAGTTGGAAGTGAAAGGAGTCTTGTTTTTCTAAACCCTCCTCTTCTTGAAGTTTATTTTCGCTGGATAATATTTTAGTACGGAAGTACCAGGTTTCCAATTTGACGTCATTTCCTTGGAAAAGAAATTCAGGACAAAATCCAGCTGCTGCTCCTTTCTATTTGCCTTCCCATCCTTTGACTGATCACTTCTGTTCTCGGCACTAACTAACCTCTCCCAAGGGACCTTGACTGATGGGATACTGCTTTCAGCGTATATAAAAACGAGTCCATAAAATATTAGTTCCATCATCAGTTGCTATAGAATTCAAATTAACAAACCCCATACCTGAACTGAAAGACGTTTTTACATCACCATCAATAATAATTAATTAATTATTTATGTTCGTATTAAAACATTTTATTTTCAAAATATCATTTCAGCATCTTGGATACTTCGCAAATTGGAGCAAAAACGTGCGTGATTTCACACACATTTCCCTCCCACACTTTCACTTCTGATGGTGATAATACCTGAAAAAATGAAAATGAAATGAAAAGTAGCTCCGCTAATCGATTTCCTGAGCTACTTAAGCTTCACCAAATACCCAAAAGTTTAAGGAATCAATACGACGTGTAGGGTTCATGCACAGCGTGTTCAAGCCAAGGGAAACCAGGCCGTGTGAGGTTCATGAGGTAAGCTCGTTGAAAATAACTTTCACCGTGGGATCACATTGAAAAAATGTGAAGGCGAAGGCTTCAAATTCGATTTTCTCCCGGAAGGGTACGGAAATGAAGGTTTCGTATGGCATGGTGAGATCTCAAATTGTCTGTCTCCCAGGAAGCTCACGCACTTCAACCTGCATCTTCACACTTTTCCAAAATGTTTGTCTGCCTTTCTACTCACAAGGACCACTACCAGATTTCTATCAAGGCCTTGGATGGAGCTCTTGGTAAATTCTTAATTTCATTGGATGTGTTCGGATTGGGAAAGTCCACCCGAACTTTCTTACCTTCATTAACTCGCTCTGCTTGATCTGTCACTCTAATTTGCATCTCAGCCATCCAAGGGAAGTCTTAACATGGAGGAAGGCGGGATGGAGATGAGGATTAACTTGTTAGACTCGGTTAGACGCCTTTAGTCTAAACACGCTAGACGAAGCAGAGAGATAAATGACTCTTTTGTCTGGTGATGATCTCCGCTTTCTCCTCTATCGATTTCTTCATTCATTTTTCCTTTGCTGTAATGACTAATAAATAGGCACTTCACAATACGCAATATATTTTTGGTCAATATTTCTTCCCTCTTATCATCCCTAGTCAGACGTGCGGTGGAACTCATAATTAAACCGCAAAGTTACCATTCCAATCTCCCGAAAATGGAGGTGAATGCATCGGGTTACACCAAAAGCACTTTACTATTTTGAGTTTTTCTGCGCTAAATTTCTTTTTTGTGAGTTTCGGCATGCATGGCCGCTTCTAACCACTTTTCACACTTTTCTGAAATCTTTTATATGACTTGGTTAAAAAAAATTAAATCAAGCCGCCTTCTTTTTCATAATAGTTGAATTGAATTTAGTTTTTTTGTTCATGAGAATGGATTTTTTGGGCCTGACATGACTTTGCCCTGTCTGTCTCGAATGATGGGGAGGGAAAGGGTCTAATGTGATAATCTAATAAGTGTGAGAGTGGAGTAGTGTGTAGTAACAACAAAAGCTCGTTTTCTCATTGGATCCCTCAAATTCCGAAAGCCGCTTCCGCTTTCTCCTCCGCTTTCTCTGTCGAGTAATAAATCCATGTGAGATGTGATGGAATTCCGAGGAAATCCATCATATCACGACGGCGGCAGAGAGAGTAGACAGTGGGCAAGGATCCGAGATTTTGATCCACTGTAATAATATTTAACGGACTTGCATTACACGTCGAGGCTTACTAGGCTCCCCCTTATATGCCTGTACTTGAATTCTGCAACTATAATAACTCTTGCTCCTTGTCCTTATTTGTTTGCTAGAAAATAGCAAGTTAGAACAGACAATCATAATCCAAGTCGAAAAGTATGAGGAAATGAATTATGAAACTTATGGAATCTAAAATAAGAAACACAAATCCAATGTGTTGGCATCCATTAATCACCCAGTTGCGACCTATATTCCTATGGGCCATAAGCAAGGGCGATGATTATATTCCTTCCTACTTCCTCAACACTGGGACCAGAGTAGTAAGCGAATAATTCATAATGAAATCTATCAATGGGTTTTATGGTTCAACTTCCCAATGGGATGCGCTGGAATGATTTGAGGACCAAGAGTTTAGGGTGGTGTGCACCAAAGTGATTAATGGAAATTTTAGAAGGTGGAAATGGGGCTATAAGGGCCTAGTTTTATTAAATGCAAATTATGGTTTGGATGAGAGCTACTTAATCATTTTGGTTTTGAAAATCTTGACTTTCATCGCTCAATATTTCCGAGGGTGCCAACGGGTGTTTATCGTGCATCTGCGGAAAGTGAAAGTATTTGCCATTTTTTTGAAGTGTGTGAAGTGTGATGTGGTGAAAAGATATTGGGACCATAAATGCTTTCGTTTGATGCCAACAACCATATGAGGATTTTTATGAGAGAGTCGAGTGGGAGTTATGTTTATTGCTTTTCAGGAAAAGTCCACAGTGAAGGGAACTCTGGAGAAAGGAAAATGGGAAAGGAAAACAAAAGCTTCCCATTTAAGGTCCTTACGTTTAAGCAAACATCCTTGAAACCTTTTTGCAAAAACAGCTGTACGTACTGAGATAATTTGCGGTGGTTAGGTAACGATTGCGTTAATTAGCGAATAGATCCTTAATTTACGGCCCTGGTGAAAGTGGAGTGAAAAGGGCCTTCGGGCAATTTATGTTCATTCAGCTGGAACGGTCTCCTTCCTAATGTAGTTGTTTTCTGAGCATAAATAATTGGATTTGCTGGTGGTTGCTTATGGATAAAGGTTGCAGCCGGGTAGCCCCAAAACCACCACCGCTTGTTGGAGATCCCTCCGACGACGGATTGCATAAGTGAGAATGAGCCTCCTGGAATAATGGATCCAGCAGCAGGAGTAGTGTTTTGGACAACTTTTGTTCCAGGACTGCAGCTGGAATCCCCTGAATTCCTAGAAACATAATGGTAAACCCATTTCCGTTTCCAGCCAAGTGTGCTAATGATGGGTGAAACCGAGGAGAAGAATTTTCTCCAGTCTTTAAAAACAGGTCCTTCCAGCCTGTCCAGCATGGTGGTGGTACTGGTAACTAACTACTCTGCCGACTGTATTATCATGGCCTGAGAAAAGATTAAACGCGGCCAGCTAATCTCTGACATAAAATAAAACTCGGGGGCTTTTCTTCCGCCAGAAAAATGTCAACGCTGGAGCATCCCTAGCGTTCTTTTTAGAAGTAGACCTCCTTTTTTCAGGGCTTTTTGGTATCCGTGCGGAGAAAGCCTTTCCCCGCAACTTCCGGAACTTCTTTTCCAACTTCATTCCAAATGTAAATTATGATGCTATTCTTTACCCTCGGGTGAATCCTCTCCTGAATCCCTAATTTCCTACTGAAACCAAATGACAAAATTGTAATTAATGAAGGGGGTGGTAGGATTTTGCTTCAACCGCCACGAGGCCGCCAGTGCTTTCCAAGTCCCTCTACCCCAATCGTCTTTATTTCACACATGGCTTAAGAAACGACAAATGGGAATTCGCCTTTTTTCCTTCCATGCCTTTGCCTTCGCTGTAAAACTGTGCGGCAGCGGTGGTGGTGGCGGGAGTTGTTAAGGAGAAAGGAGGGATCCGATTTATTTCTAAAGCTTAGACCAGAGGTTTTACTAGACAAAAAGATTTCCGTCTTGAATCCGCTTAAAGCAAGCAACCAAAGAACAAAAGAAGGAAACCGATCTCTACGGCGATCTCCTTCCTTCCCCTTGTTTTCCACCACACAAAGTCCACATTTCAATTTTTGGTTCAATGGCTTTCCCTCCTCCATTTTTCCTTTCTTTCTGGGCGATGATTCTGGTTTATTTGCTTGGTAAGATGCGAAACCCGGAAGGGGCTTCGGTGCTACTGCTGGTATGCAATTCCTTTTTGGCATCGGGACATAAGGAGAAATCATATCCTTTGAAACTTGAATGGGGATGATGATGACAGGTCCACATGTTACTATAAATGTCTCTCGTCGGAGGATAGCAACGGTCTCTTCCGGTTCGGAACGCACTGTGCGCTGTTCCGGAATCAGCCAAGGAGATACACAAAACAGAAGAGGGAAGTTCTCAATTCAATGAAAAGATAATGGCGGAAGACGGGATCCCAGGATATGCTCATGGTCAATGGGTTCCTATTTGGAAAAAATTGTTTGAATTTCCCAGCCGCGAGTTAAGACTTCATTCCACCCTCTCCAGAGAAATAGGAATGAAAGTTCTAAATCAAAAATTACGTGAGCTGGATCTACTTCTTCCCCCATTTAGTAGATCATAAATTAAACTCAAATCTTCCTGCCAATCACTTTCTCCAATCTTCCCACGAACAAACTTTCCTGTAAGTTACAGTTCGTCTTCCTCTTTCCTGATTGGTCGGAAATCAAGTAAAAGCAATTAATTAGCTTACCCGGCTCTTCTGCAAAGGGTCGAAAGTTGATAGCGCTGGAAACCCATGGCGGCGTGTCTAAAAATTAATGAATTAGGAAGAGTTGGTGAGTGCATTGATCCCTGGCCCTCAAAAAATATTTTCCTGACACGCCCCAAAGTCTAATTCTGACTAATCGTTTAGTTCGTTCTTTGGTTAGTTGAATAGAACAAACCGCAACTTTAATTAGTTTAAGTTGGTTTGGACCCTGAACCCCAAGGTTCCCGGTCTGAATGTAATTTTAGGTAACTTTGGTGTCCAAAGGACATGTGTGGTGTGTGGTTATTTTATGTTTGACTTTCACAAAATCATAAATTGGAATTAAAAGTAAACGTTCAATTTTAACTTTCCCTTTTAGTGTCAATTTAACCTTTGGTGCTTGTTTTAACAAAAAGAAAAAAGTTTGGTAACACCGCTGGTGGCGGTTTTTTTCAAAACCTCAAACCCATCAATCTTCCTCCTGTTGTCTCTCCTTCCCACGTTTTCGCCCATTTTCTCTAGACTAACGATGTAGTAAGTTTGAAAGGAAGGTACTAAAACCTCGTGACTTATGTGGAGTTGTATAGTAAAAGTGTCCAAGAATTGGGACATTAGTGGTCCCCGTATGAAAAGATGAACGGAGGTTCTCAATGTTTCCGCGAGTCTCACTAATACCTACTCAATTACCCGTTCAGACTCTTTACCGGACACTCTCACCTAATAACGGGGTCATACGTTACAGGACACCCACAAAAAGGGTCAGAGGAAGTAATAGTGTATCACCAGATTCCCATATTAATTTGTTTCCTACACGACCAATCCCAATTCATTCTATTCAACGTTTCACCATTTCTTCTTCCCTGTATACTTGGACTGATTCATGATGGAGCAGCTGGAAGCTTTGGGCCTTTGTCCCCATTTGTACAGACACATCAATTAAAATAAAACAATAGAAAGGGAGAATTGGGTCTGGTTTCTTCATAATTCCAAATTATTCAAGCAGAACTCTCTCCTGCTGCCATTTGTTCCAAATAGGCTGAACATATAAGTAAAAGGACGAGGTGGGAGAATGGGAGGAGGAGGTCATATATGAATGGCCATTAGAGTAATTCAAGGCCTGTCAAGAGTCAAAATATCCCATCCGCCGTAAGTATCCCTGGAATATGAAACAATAAAAGAAGGGGAAAGTTCACTGGATGGGGAAAGTTAGGAAGTGTTCCATCCTCACAATCCCCACTACTCACTTTCATATTAGAATTGCTTTAGGAAAAGAGCCAAACTAACCTCATATCCCCCGTATAACTTGAGCAATTGCTGTATCACTTTTTGTTTCTAGGGAGAAAGTACCCAGTTCCGCATCTCCGGGCTTGACTCCTTCTATTGCCAAAACCGTTTCCGGCATATGAAAAAAAATCCTAGTAGCTGCTTCTTAGTAGTTCCTTGTCGCCTCGCCGCATTCCTTCTTTTCTATCAACTTTCCTTCTTGGATTTTCCCCTTTGCACTTTCTCCTTCATTTATTTGGACGGAACAGGAGTGGACAGGGCAGGTCAAAGCGATTCCACTTTGCTCTTTTAACCTATCATAACCTTGGATGGCATGACACAAAAGGAGTTTAAGTGACATTCTTGGTGTGCAAAATAAAAATACAAGTAAAACAGCAAATATTTTTTTAATGTTTCTTCGTTTTTCAAAATTTCGGATCCAAAATCAGTCCGTTTTCCGTTGCTATTTCTAAGATCCTTGACTGTTTCAACATTTCTTTAACTTCAATTATGTTATTTCTTCGATATTTCTGTTTTTGCGAACTTGGAATGGAATTGTGAGGTCAATGAACTTGGGATGGGTCACGTGGGGGATTGAGTGGGGGGGGGGGGGGATTTTGGAAGCACATTCCGGCGTTCTCCTGTTTCCACGGTGCCTCGCCTCAGGTGAAGTTTCCATTTCAAAGAAATGGGCCCTTATTGTTCATTGGAAGGGACAAGGAGACAAAGATCTGCCACTTTCTATTTCCTCGGGTTGCAAGGATGATTGAACTCAATAAAAATCCAGAGGAGGATGGAGGATGATCCGGTTCCCATAGATCTCATTCATGACCTGAATTTGAATTTCCCCAATAGACCCGGGACTCAATCCCAATCCCGCCCTGTCAAACATGCCACCATGATGCTCCAAAGACAACAACAGACTCCTATAACCCATATGACGAGGAGAGACTGCTTAGCAGGTTCTTAGTCGTTGTTGTAGAATGTTATCCTGATAGTCCCTGGATTGCAATCCCTCCGAATAGAACTCATAATGTAGAGTCATGGAGTTTAATTAGTTGCCTCATTAGGCCTTGTGCTGGTACGTAGGTTGGGGTAGGAGACGGAGGGAGAGAAGCTTAATGTCCTTTCCCCTGATGCTGCTGCTTTCCTTTTGGATACAAAAGCAGAGAAGCGTTATTTTGGAATTTAATTTTGGAGTCGAGCTCTGGAACTTATGGTCCCTCATCCTATAAACTTCGCTCTTTTGTTTCAGCCTCCTCCCAGTTAAGGAAATCCAGTTAACTACTTTGAATATTTATAACAGCGCCTCTAGAAAGCATAGTCGGAAGGATTCCAGTGTACCTCTTCATCTCACTAACGCCAATTCCCAACTATGCATGGGCTCCGTTTTAGTGCTGGCTTTCTCTCGCTTTTCGCGGAGAAAGCAAAGTGAAAATTGAGATTAAGGTCCTTGAAAACAGGAGCGAAAGAAACAACCACGTCCAAACGCCTTATTAAGATTACTTAACTTACTTTGCAGCTCTCTTTAGATTTTTTGAAAAATAAAAATAAAATAGAGGCAGTAGTTTGCAGGAATAAAAGTTATAGTTACGCTTTAGAACTCCTTTTCCATACGCATTGTTCTAGGATACTACCATTGTTTAAGTGGACACTTTTTTTTGTAAAAAAAGGATGTCATTGGTATGCGGTCCTGCATTTCCTTTTGTCACACTTGCAGGAGAGCGCAAACGGAGATTTGGGAATGGCGAAAGTACTTTGGGAATGAGATGCAAGGAAGGGGATTCTTAAAACATAAACTTTGATACTCTAATGAAATTTGCATAAATTTGCAGATTTTTCACTACTTTCGAGTCCAACTAACATGGAGGCATGCATCCGAATCTAAAATTGAGATTCCGCATTACATAGACAATGGCTTTCCTTTCCTGTTTTTATACTCATTCTAAACCCATGCCAAATACATCACCACAAGTTTTTATACCCGTAATTGTCCTGTTCTTTCTAAAATAATGGGATCCATTTTGCATTTAAGTGGTTTGGAGATAGGGAGAAAGGAAGGAAGGAAGGGGAAACGTATTGCCACTTCCTTTGGTGGAAAATAAAATGAAATCAACTGTAATGAAAGCACAACAGATTTACTCTGAGGATTTTTCTTAATAAAGCGTCTGACAGACTAACTTTTCTTTTAGTAAATCCAGGTGAAGATTATTAGAAAATGAGGGGATTCATTAATCATTTTTTCCCTTGACGTTTCTTTCCCGCCTCCTTCCCCTTTTCCTGCTTTCTCTAAAAGTGAAAGTGATTTTTCCCTTGCCTGATAAATGGGCTTGTGCTTATCTTTCCGCGTTTTTTTTATTCCTTGGGGTTTCTATCAAGGGAAATATTTTATAATTGGGATAACTTTTGTTCATAATTGGAGGAGCAGCCATGTATATAAGTTTCCATGCCTATGCGGCTTTTTTGTTATAACCCAATGAAGCATCCTTAGACAAGACAAAGCAGATTGCGTTTGGAGTACAAAAATGCGTCATTCACTTCCTAGAAACGGAAAAACTTGACTAGCTCTAATGATTTATTCTTGTTTTATGAAAAGGAAGCTAAACAGAATCAACGACATTTTAATAATTCATCCAAAATTAAGTTGAGCATAATCTTCAGCAACGCAATCTCACGGTTAACCGCGCTTTGAGAGTCACCGCCTGCAAATTCAGCGTCCTGGCTGCTAAATCCTTTTGTCTGAATTCAATACTCTGATTTCCGTATTCTACTCGTGTTCAACATTTCTTTTAGTTCACTGAAAAATAATACTCAATTGGAAATAATATTTGCAATGCCTGGAAGCTAGTTCGTGCTAAAATAATTCCAATCTCAGAATTTCTTTGCCTTTCGTTTACTTAAGGCCCCTATTGTCCTCCCCATATATCCAAGATTATTGCATTAGTAAGGTGAGCACCTCTTTCTTTAAAATGTAAATGTAAATCAAGAGTGAGGTGGTTGTGCTTTGAATCCTTGAGTAAAGGCACCGCGCGTAATAAAAGTAAAAGCAGTGGGCGCAGAAGGCAGAAGGAAAAGAAAGTGGATTTGAAAATGTGCCTTGAAACCACCGCCTTTTGGTTTAGGGAATCCCTCTCATCGCCGCCATACTTGTCGCTGCTAAGCATTCATTCATTCTAAACTCAGCAGGGAATAAACGTGGGTGTAACTTCTGGGTGTAAGAAGCCTTGGAGCAAGCAAAGGTTATTTTGCCTTCGTTTTTCAACAGATAAGAGACCTCTCGGATACATGCGTCGGGAGCGCTTTCTAATTTTCCACAATTTGGAAAGGAGACTCCATTTCTATGCCCGTTGTGATCGTTTTGTCGAAACTTAATTATATCTTGACAAGTTGAAGTTTAATGATGATAGAAGAAGATTCCGATCCTCTGGAACGATTTGGCCTTCATCTAATCCCCTACCGCCATTTTAGTGCCATTAAAAATGAAATGAAATTTCCTCATCTCCACACTACCACCATGATGGCGCTCAAAGTCTTTATACTCTTTTTGTGAATAATCTTTCATCACTCGGTTTGATTTTGATGAGCGATTACTTCGAATAGAATCAGGAACCGCATTTATGCCATAGGTTGTAACAATAAAAATAAATTTAAATTAAAAGAAACCAAAGAGTTGGTTCCAATAATCGAAAGTTTAGACCCACATTTCGATATTACTCGGATTACTCAGCTTCCCTTCAACTTTTTTTTTTATCTTCTGGTTACTGTTCTTTTTTTTTTCTTTTTAGATTAACCTCCTTTTATGAGGCTACTTCGAATTCTGGCGCGGTTTCACTCAAGAAAATGAAGGATGTACTTTATTCTCGTGTAATAACATTTTCATGTGTCATAAAATAAGGAAATGGTCATTTCCCTTTAGACCCTTCTGCCTCCCTCAGCAGTGGCGCACCATTGGAAAGCTTTGGCTGAACTTGGTTCTTTTTTTCAAAAAGAAACCGAATCCCCCATAAACTTAAGGGGTCAAAGGAACATTATGCTCAAGTCAGACAAGCCAAAATGAATTTTTCCAAACTTTTCAGTTAGTTAAGTTCCCAACGTTCCCTCGTTTCCTGTCAGTCTCAAGCATCTGTTTTAGAATTTGGTGCTTCTTGTAAGTTAAACTATAAAATACTGAAGGCATTTTTATTATATTCATCAAGACTTTCTGGATTATTCCAGAGGAGGACGTCATATTGGATTTGGAAATTTTCAAAGTTATGATTTCTGCTTTGATTAATTGTGTCGTTCCTGCCCTATATCCCGAGGTGACATGGCGGGGGAAGACGTGCTGAGTGGAGCTCATTAAACTATAAAAGGACGACAGGATCAATTTGATTCCAACTTCAGAAGAATTTGAACTCGGAGTTATAAAAGCATGAAGCGTCGTCATAAAGGGAAAGTTGGCTCAAAGTGAGCTCCTGGTATGGGTTTTCCCTCTTACATTTTACTTTCTTGCAACTTAAGAACGACTCAGTAGTCAAAAAGATCGTGTCGAGAATTCTGACAGGCATTTCCAAGGGGAGGAAAAAGATGAGCCTATTTCCTCTTCTTAAGGAAAGGGAAAGGGAGAAAATCATATGGAGAAAGGTCATAGGAAAGGGAAGAAAAGGTATGATGAGATCATTCGATTACTTTATTTTATTCATTCCTTCCATTTCAACTTTCTCGGTTTTTTCAACTCGTACCGGGGAGAGCAAGGTCAGCAATTGAATTCATCCACGCGTAAATGGTTCTTCTATCCTTTCTCCACATGTCACTCCTCAAAGTTTTCTTTTCCAGCATTTCACCAAATTTTAATTACACGTCACGTCAATCTTCTGTCCTTGTGTACTTTTCAGTATCATTCTTTGGCTCAAGTCACGTCAGTGTCAAACTTCAGGAAGCCCGAAGCTCAAGTGATATCTACTTCCGCCTGAGGACACGAAGATCCGACTCGATGCTATTCCTAGCCGCCGGACGTACTGATTATTGCCTCCTCGTCCTGGATGCGGGACGATTAAAGGTAGGGACTGAAACCGGGGAAATTTTGATCCTTCCTACGCGTAGTCCACATTTCTTTCCCCCTCAATATAATCCTGCTCAAATGACTTGCAGTAACTTTCTCCTTCCATTCCAACTTTCTCTCCCCCCCGCCCCCCCAGTTTCCGACCGGAAAAATCCTAATGGCTAAAGTCAACAGACGGAAGTTTGCTTTTAGGGATTAATTGATTCTTGGCGTAATTTATACCTCTGCCTAATCACTGCGCATGGGGACGCCAAATTGGAGCGGATTCCTTAAATGAGACTTCTAAACCTGACTTTGCCATTCTCCATTTCGGGAATTTTGGAATTGACACAACATATTTATTCCTGTCGCAAAAAATAGGGAAGCCCATTTCAGAAAGTGTTGGCTAAAATTACTCCATCAGCGACCCTTATCACCATTTGAGATCCTGAGAGCCTAGACTCCTGAAATGTATAAGGAATGATCTCCATTTAACGGCGGTTGGCTCTGTGGTGAAAGTACTTTTGATATCAGCTGCAATATCATCCTGTTCCCTCGGCTCGCGTAGCTCCCTAGAAGACTTGAAACTCGATCTTCATGTGTGTCTAGCAGCCTTTCCAGCACCTCTTTCATATTACTCCACTTTTATTTCTAGGTGCACATAAATTTAGGAGGAGGTGAAACCGAAATAGCTTCGGAAGCTCCATTTCTCCTAAACGACATGAAGTGGCACGAAGTGAACCTCACACGGCACGGGTCACAACTTACGATTCAAGTAAACAAATCTTAAATGATGGTCATTATGAATGAATTAATGCTCATTTAAGAATTCAATGCATTTTTTGTATACTTTTTAGGTCGATCGCCATTTCACCAAGTAAGTAAATAGAGGGACGAATGGGGAAAAGGCAAACCTCACCCTTTATGTTTACCCCACACGCCTTTCAAGCCCTTACTTCCTCCTTTGCTTTCTTTACTTTCCCTTTCCAAAAACATTTTTCTTCATTATTCTTTGTATTATTTAAGACCCTCCATTTACAGAAGTTGAAAAAAGTTATATCAAACCCACTTTCATCAACCTCAGGCGGATAAAGTGAAATTTTTTTCTAAAAGCATATTTTTGAAAGCAATTTTTCAAAGTCAAAAAGTAATTTCCTAATTCAAAAATGGCGAAATTT
>JAQIWD010000777.1:0-17064 GCA_034694825.1 Anurida granaria
GCATTTTGGTTCATTTCCCATCGCTTTTGAATTTCGGGATTGTGCAAACCCAATCCCGGGATTTCGGGATTGACCGGAAAATTCAGTCCCGGTATTTCCCGGGATTGAATCCCGGGATTCCATTCTCTAGACTGCCACCATTGCGTTGGGCCGGATTCAGTTGACCCTAAACTTTGGTCCGAGTTCAATGGCCATACATTTGGTCAACATTGTCATAGCGGCCTTGCTACAACAGTAGCTCACGCCGCCGACGACTCCTTGACTGTCGGCCTGGTTAGAAAAGAAACATCAAAATGTTTATAAACATTACTGATCCTTGCCCACCACTCAGGAGTGACCATAATGGTAGATCATGGTGTGTTATGGTATTACGTAAGATGAAATATTAACAATGGTTCCCCCGATATCGCCATTTCCCTTTTCAAAAGCTTGGGTAACGTTGACGGCCGCCTTAATGTTAACTCCAAACGTCCTATATAAAGAATTTCCAAAGTTATTGTAAATCTGTTCGCACAGTCAAATCAATTTCCACATCCAAATTTAAATGGTAGTTCAAACTTGTCAAAATTGTCCATGGTCGTATCCAAAAGACGTGCAGGAAGGAAAACCCCGGCATTGTTAACAAGATGGTGGAGAGGTGACATTTCCTGAATTACTTGCTTGGTCTTTACCCAGTCTAATAGGTCCACCTGTCGGGTCTCGGGTGTTGACCTTTGGAAGTTCCTGATGTAGGGAAGCAAGTGCCCCAGTAACACGAATACTTGTGTGCGCCCTCGCCATACAATTTCTGAACAATGGCTTTCCCCAAACCTGATTGCAAAAAATAATATTCACAAGATTAGTGCCATCGTCTTACATAATTAATTCCAAATTCTTGTATAAGCTTTACCATTTGCTCCTCCGGTGACCAAAACTCTGATACCGCTGTACCACAAACTTGCGGAGCTCATTTTTCTTAGTTATATAAAACAAAATTGAACAATTTAGGTGAATATTTTCAATAAGCTAAAAAGAGGATGCCTCTGCCTGCTTAAGCGATGTAACAGAGTTAGGAACAGTATTCACTGGACAAACTAAAACTCTGGGAATAATGCAATTTTTTTTACCGTTATTGTTTCTATCATTGTACCTCAGTTCAATTAATAATTCAAACTAGTATGAATAATGCAGCGATGCCAAATGGAAATAAAATACTATCTGGTGGGTTTGAGGAGTCGATTGTTGCTTTGGTAAGAGTGTATTTTTTGATAAAATCCCAACAGTCAGAACTTTTGTAAATAAAGGAGACAGGTAATAGCTCGTATCAGCAAATTAAACTGTTTAACCTTTATAATGCATAGAAAGCTATGGAGATATAACCTTCCTGTACGACGTCCAGATTTTACTTGGATTTCAACCTCAGGCTTTAAAATGATCAGAATCTCAAGGTTCGTCAGTGTAAGTCCTGCTGGATATAAATATAAATTATCCTAGAATTAAAAATAAACTGGACACCCCATCATCCCGTTCGTTTAATCAAAATCCGAAATTTCTTGACTCGAATCCGTATCTGAACCCCCTGAAATGTCACAATTTTCTGTAATATAGAAAGCGGGAGTTATTCCACCGCCCGCGGGTTCTGCGTCTGCCTGCTGTTCATTTCTTTGCACTTCGGGTAGGCCGGCCTTTTAATATTTTTACCCGTTTTATTTTGTGTGAATAAATTTAAAGATCCAGGATGTTTAAAAATTTAAATTAAGCATGCGATGTGTGTGGACGACGGAGATTCTGCTGTTCACCTTGGGCGTGACCTCCGTCCTACCTACCCTCTGGGGTACTTTTATATTTGACGATGCAGAAGCCATTTTAAACAATGAAGATGTAGTTGGGAAATCTCTGAGAACCGGAACTCCAAACAGTGCGACAGAGCTCTTCTGGAATGATTTCTGGGGGTCGAGAATTACGCATCCGAGTTCACACAAATCATATCGCCCTCTAACTACTTTGACATATCGGTAAAGTTAAATTTGAGTAACCATAGTACTAACCAATTAATTATTTTTGTATAAAAGTTAATTGCCAATTGCTCCTCTTGTCTTACATTTCAGATTAGACTTCCGCATATGGGGACAAAATCCCTTTCCATTCCATTTTTCCAATTGGTTAATTCATGGAGTCAATTGTATTCTGGTCTTCCACTTCCTCCGAGCCTGTTACGCCATTACTACTACTAGAGACGCAAATGTCGCTTCAAGGCCTGTCAAATTATCGCCAAATCAAGAAAGCGTTATTTTTTGGGCTTCCATTTTGTTTTCGGTCCATCCAGTCCATGTGGAACCGTTGGGAGGGGTCGTGGGACGAGCCGACTTGGTCTCATCCATGATTTTTTTACTCGGATTTATCTTCAGCTCATTCTTTACGACATCTGCAATTGCTCCTTTCATCTTGGTTCCAGTACTCGGTATTATTGGATCACTGTTCAAAGAAAATTGTTTCGTACTTGTGGTAAGCGCCGTCGCTCACTTTTATTCGAAAATTAAAAGACATTTAAATTTGACCATGTCGCTTAACTTTTATTTTAGATCTCATACCTCTCCTTCAGATTAGTTTTTCTAAAACGTTTTACACTGAGGGAATTTACGTACTATGCTCTTGCCGTCACCATTAGTTCCATTTTCTTTATCTGGAGGCTTTGGTTCCAAGGTGGTCCTCCGATATTCCAGCCCTTTGACAATCCAGCGGCATTTGCAGAACCCTATTTTGCAAAGGTGAATCTCCAAACGGGACAATGGCAAGCTCTTGAATATTTATTCCTATTTGTTTTTTTGGTTTTTTTAGATTGCTAGTATGATATACATATGGATTTTGAACATTTTTATCCTCGTGAAGCCCATCTCGTCGTTCGATTGGTCAATGGGATGCATCAGTTTAATCGAATCTCCGCTGGATGTGAGATTTCTACTGGTGCTGGCCTTTCTTCTAATTGGCCTTCGATTCGTCATGATCGCTGCAAAGTCAAGGTAAATCCTACTTTGAGCGATTTTAATTTCAGAAAATATTGCGCTGCACTTTAAACCTTAATTTGTTCCTTCGACAGAACGATATTGGTTGCCGGCGTCATTGGGATCACAACATTCTTACCCTCGTCGAACTTAATCGTCACCGTTGGATTCGTGATTGCTGAGCGAAATCTTTATCTTCCGTCCGTTGGTTTCGCCCTCCTCATCACCCATTGCTTCCTGAAAATCACAAACCGGAAATGGGCCCTAGTTTTTGTGGTGCTGGCGTTCTATGCAAGGTCGTTCCAGAGGTCATTCGATTGGATAGATCCCTACGACCTATTTCAATCTGCAACCAAAGTAAGGCTTCACGCTTCTATTAAAGATGGAAACCCTTAACCAAACAATTAAAATAACCCTGCTTTGTAACCTAAATTAGTTTTAACCACTTCCAGGTTTGCCCTAACAATGCAAAAGTGCACTATAATATCGGAGCGGTTGAAGGGGAAAGGGGAAATACGGAATCCGCCATTGAATGTTATACAAGAGCGATTGAGCTGAAACCAGATTATTACCAAGCGATGAATAATCTGGGCAACATCCTCCGCACCACCAATCAGTTGGACGCGGCAGAATTCTGGTTGAGGAAAGCTGTGGATACAAAGTGAATTTTGGCATCAAATTATGCAGAGCCCAGAACATTGTTAGAATTTTCTAAAATTTTGATAGGGACGACTATGCTGCTTCTTGGATGAACTTAGGAATTGTGCTGAGTAAGAAGAATGTCACTGAAGCCATGGAGTGCTACAGAAATGCTCTGAAGCATCGACAGTATTATCCCGATTGCGAATATAACATTGGGAATTTGGTAAGACACAGTTACCGTAACCGTAACATGGGATTGGACTTGACATGACGTGATTCTCCTCCTGTGCACATAATTCCGCAGTATTTGGACACGGGGGAGTCTGAGCTTGCGCTGATGGCGTGGATCAGGGCAACTACTTTGCAGCCTGCGCATGTGCAGTCATGGCTGAACATGATAATTCTCTTGGAAAAGGAGAATCGCCTGCTGGAAGCCAAGGAGTATGCGCACAAGGCGTTGACCTCCCTAGGAACTGTGGACGATACGCTGCAATTCTTGCTGGGAAACGTCCATGGACGACTGGCGGAATTTGAAAAGGGTGAGACGTTTTTTAGGAACGCCATTACAATTTGCACCGCCTCTTCGAGGCCAGTCCCAGCCAAATATTGGTCCAACCTAGGTAAGACTGCAGCGATTGCAAATTCCCTACACGCTGTAAATCGTTTCTTTTGTGTAGGCGTCTTGTACCACCGCTGGGGGAAAGTGATGGAAGCTCGTGACTGTTATGCTAAAGCAATTTCAATTGACCCCCAAATGGATTCTGCACACAGGAACCTGGAGCGGTTGACTAAAATGTGAATTAAGAAAGAACAATGAAGTGTCACTCATTCAGTATTTCCGGTTTAATTCATCGCTTGGCCCAAAGTTTAAATGAGATTTTGACATTGCGTTACCAGCCTAGTCGTAAATACTCTCCAGTCTCCACTCCCCGGATTTAGATGCAGAATACTTATTTTTCACATATACACATAATTGGAATTTTTTAAATTTTACATACAAATTGAATTGGTGAGAAGAATACTTTCATTTCCATTCCGCTCTCTCTCAGGCACAATTGAAAATTCGCTAATTCAAAGGTTAAGTGGCGAGGAAGGAATGTACATGTGAGTATACTCGCATTGATATTCATTGGCTGAAAGTAAAAACTTAGAATTTAATAAAGGTACTTGAGGAAGTTGATCCGAGTTAGTGCTTGTGGTGAGTAGTGAAAAGCTGGAAAGAAGTACGAAGTACTATGTACGAGGCTTCCCTATTCGTCCAATACCTCCCCCAGCTTTTTCTTATTGATCTCGGACGTAATTGCTAGAGCACCACCTTGGAGGAATCTAAAAATACAAAATAATTGGTGGATTGGGAACACAAGGGATTTCTGCTGTTAATTACTGGGACTCACCTGACAAAATTTTCACCAATGAGAGGGCCAAGGGCGTAGAGTCCAGGCACGCGGAGGCTCTCGTGGGAAATAGCGTCAATAGCAACAGGGTTCCGTCGACAGTCGATTGGGACTCCAGGCTGGACGCCGATCTTATTCTCAAGGTCACCCATAAAGGACAAATCCGGACGGGACCCGATGCAAATTAAAATGTAGGAAACCTAGAATGTTTGGACAAGGTACAATTATTAAACTCGCTCATCGATTTCCACATCGAGTGACGTGCACGGGGGATGTGCTCTTGCTTACCTTTGCCACTCTGCAGCAACTTGGGCCTGCTATTTTAACCTTGTGATCTGCTCGAACGTCAACGAGGACGTGCTGCTGCAATCCCTTGTACCCATCATAGCCAGTTGAGTCTTTCATCATCTGATAAACTTTGTGGTACTCTGGGTACATGTTCTGCGGCAACTGTTGGAAGATCAAGTTTGGATCCTCAACGGAACGACGGAAAATGTGAATGACTGCAAGGATAAAATAATGATTCTTAAAAGTGAACGGGGAAAATTGACGTTATGGCAACTTACCAGGTACGGAATGGAAGCGAGCGGCGATGATGGCGTCAGCTGCAGAAAGCCCTGCACCCACCACCAAAATCGGATCCGAATGTTGATTCAAATGTCCCGAGACGATGAGATGCTCCAAATAGTTGAGGGAATGAAGGACGAATGGGAGCTGCTCCCCTGGGATACCGAGGCGGTTGGGGACTGAAGCTCCAGCTGCCAGAACCACATTCCGCGTCAAGTACGTAAACGGGACGTAGAGATCATTCCCTCCTGCTGAGTAACCTTTGACTTCCCACAGTGGAGCAGGTGACGCTGGTGGCGTCCTGGAAGAAAGCAACAGCTTTTATTAATACTTTACCAACAGCAAACGGAATCGAATTGCGCAGTTCCATTTGTTATGAATTAAATAAAACGAGGAAAAGTACGGAAGCGAACTGCCAAGCTTACCTCCTAATAACGTCCAGGTTAGCGTTTAATGGAATTTCACCAATCGTATGTCGACGAAGTCTTTTATGTCCATGCTCTCCTTTGCTAGCGCGTAATCGATCACAGTCTGCTTTTTCTGGAAAACGATTCTTTCGTCGGACCGGCTGCACTTCCGTCACCACCGAGTTTCCCAAAAAGTAGGGACTCAAGTCATTATTTTTGACATAGTCGCAATAATACTGTGCTACGGAGGAAACTGGGGCCCGAGACTCCCGGCAGCACCTTGACTCTTGCTTAGCTTCCCATTCGCGGAAGTTCATTTCCGGAAGTTCCATCCAGCAGCCAAGGCTGATTGTGAGTACGCTTCCGTCCATCGACTGCCAGGCTCTGGAAAATAAGTGGGAAACAAATTACTTCTAACATTCTCCAGCAATGCTGTTACCAGTGTCTCGGGCACTTACCCTCCTGGTGGTCCCCGGCCAATGACAACATGATCCACGGCGTTCTTCTCGGAAAAGTTCCAATTGAGTAAAGATGGAAGTTCCAAGCCCAAGTCCGCCTGGGGATGATTCAGGGTGTCAAAGAGGAGAGCAACGGGATTGGATGATCTTCCCTCCAGGTCCTGGAATAAAAACAATTCCAATATTAAAGATCTCGACTCGAATACAAATCCCACAATCTTTAGCAGAAGCCTAATAAAAATGGGGGGGGGGGGGGATCTGGAAAACCCTTCTAAGGTCGATGCATCCTGAATTTAAATAATTTTTAATCTCGGGATGATACTCGCTCATTTATCAGCGCGGCTTTGCTTGGACTTTGGATATTGTCTGTTGAGGCTTTCACGTGAATGGGACATGTTCCTTTCATAATCAACACCTCCTTAAAAGAGACATCCTTTTTGCACTCGGCGTTTCAAGATATAAGCGTTTCTGCGCAGTTTCTTGAAGATTTTTGTATACTCCTTAAACAGCGTATTATCATATTAGTTGCCCTTGGCCTGATTGACCTTTCACTGACACAATGCTACAGAAATTAACCTCGCAAAATCTCATAAACAACCAGCGGCGTCCTAACTTTATCCTCACATGTCACATGTGGGGAACTTTCACCGGATCGAAAACACGGGGAGATTAATTAAAAATGCAGACGGTTTTACTTGTGAGAGGAAATCGAGATCTTGTTCCAGAATTGCTTTCGGTTTGGAATTATTGTTGACCTCGCCACCACCGCCACCGCTGGAAGCGATCAATCTGTGATGAAGCATCTCGTTCAAGTTTTCCCCAAGTCCGTTGTAGTAGGGCCAATTTCCGGCAAGGAAATAGGAGAGGATGATGCCGGACGGTCCATTCCCAATGACGACCACTTCTTTATAACACCGCTCCAGATTTTCATCGCTGAAAACCGCTTCCTCCGTATTGTTTCTCAATTTAATTCTGCCCACCATAGTTCTTCAGGGATTCTTAGACATTCTCTAAGAAACGAACAAAATGAAGAAAAGTATTATCAGAAGAAGGTTCTATTAGCAGGCTTAACCGTCTTTTGTTCAACTGCACTAATGACGAGACAATAATGGGACGGGATAACCGATTGTAACCACGCTCAAAATGCTAATGGCAAGGGGTTTCTGAAACATAGGGCAACAATTATGGGTTCTCAGATTTCGAGCACTTAAATACCATTCTCGTTTGAATTTCTATTTGTTTATAGAGTTCAAAATCCACCCAATCATCCATTCATAAACTATACGCCGTCGCCGTATAGTTTAGTAACGCCATTAAAGACAGGACGGAGTTAATGACATGAAATGGATAATGTTAAAACCCTGCCAGAACCCAGAACAATATTAATATGGTCACGGGATTACGCGCCCACCGTAACGCCTAGGCGCTT
The DNA here is from genome assembly GCA_034694825.1 of Anurida granaria. Lineage (NCBI taxonomy): Eukaryota > Metazoa > Arthropoda > Collembola > Poduromorpha > Neanuridae > Anurida > Anurida granaria. Next base: position 7,879 of record JAQIWD010000777.1, read on the forward strand.
CTAGACCTTGATCTTTAGACTACCATTCAAAATTCAGCCGCACTCCTCCCTCCGTGATAAGCGATAACCCCACCGGACCTCCTCCAGTCAGATGAACTTGAATTATGATGGATAACGCTCATTCAAAACTTCCCAAGTACTGTCGCCAGTGTCGTCATAGGAATCGGAAGCGACATTATTCTTGACCTGCATGTATAATGTAAAGCAATATTTTTGGACAGCTAAAACAAATCCGGGCAACAGTTGACTGATTGACATAATGTCTATCAGTAAACTCGGTTAAAAGTAAACTTAAATGAGTAAAGATGTGAATAGACTTGCATCATTCATTGTCGAACGCCAAGTGTATTTTCAACGCGGCAGATGAAAAAAAAACGTTTTTGGCAGGGTTCCAGCGACTTTGACCTCATCATCCGGAAACTTCACATAGCATACATGCTGCGTCAGTCTGGGTGGCGACTCATCATCATGACAAAGCAAATCTGCACTACTGCACTGCAACACTTTTTCGTCTCCGCGCTTGTGCAGAAGAGGTAAAACTCAAGGCCAAGACCAAAATCGCATGACTTTCCCCAGCTTTCTCCGCGTGTGAAGTGAAAGGTCAATTCTAAAGATTCTAATCTCGAGCACTACTGGTTGCCTAAAATATACATGCGATGCATTAATACGTTACGTACCACCTCAATATCAGGTACTCAGGCATTTAAATCGTGGGGAAAGAACTTAAACAAAAATGGCCACTTAAATTAACACGCAACTGTTTCATGAAAGATTATCCAGTAAAAAAACTATAATACTGCTGAGGATCAGCTTATAATCCCGCATCGGTACTTGCTCCACCTCTTTCCAGCACAAATGTTTACCTTTTAAGGAGTAAAGGGCAATGAAGGTCACTACAACGCATTTGCACACGCTCTTCACCATTTAATTTTGAAGGTTATCTAATCAATATAATAATATGAAGGGCGTGTGACGACTCAACGATGTGCCACTGGAATAGAAGTTGCTAAACCACAAAGAACATCAGAATGACTTCATTCTGATCTAATATACATTGTTGTGCCCGTGACCTGTCATAAGATTCTAGGTCGGGCTAAACTTTCGTTATGGAGTGGGTTGGATATTTAATTAATTTCACACTCGTCATTTTCTATCCTTCGTTTCAAGGTTCTTGTACCTCTTGGAGAGAAAGCTCCAATGCGTTGTTGTCCAACTTTCACTCTTGCTTAATCGCTTCGAAAGGCATGGCTTTAATATAAGTTTTAGTTGTGTAATATTTATACCGCGACGGTATCTACCATGCTCTTGACCGGTAAGTCCATGACAGTAAATAAACGAAATTGACATTTTATTTTGAAACCCTGCAGAACGGTAAGGAGTAAAAGAAAGGTGAAAAGTTTACTTACCTCTTTCATAAGAATGGAAAACGGCAGGTTGTCAGTGTCACTTGTTGTGTGAAGCGTTGCCTTGTGCCCTGATGACCGGTGTTCAGGAGGCCACGTCAAGGTGGAAAGGAGACAGGAAGGTAACTGAGGTTACCCGAGTTCGGAGTTCTTCAAAACCGAAATCTGCAACGTGCCCGCCGGTGTGGTATTTTAGGATCCAGGGAAAGAAAGTCGGATCGTTAGACTACCCGTCTCGCCCGAACACTTACGAATGGAGAACCTCGTGGAACAGACAAGAGGATTTTGCGTTTGTGGTTATTGATCATACGCCTTCCCGGATTCTTTTAGCTGAATGCCTACCTCAACCTCACACTGCACGCAAAACACGACTTGCGTCTACAATTTATAGAATTAGAGACCGAGTGACTGAAATATGACAAGGACTTCCGCGTGAGGTGTGACATCAGATCCACTTAATTCCAAAAGTGGATGTGTATACAGTCACACGCACTACTCCTGTAGATAACGATACTGCACTGGAAATGAATCCAGGTCAATTCGTAAAGAAAACTACAATGCGATTACGAAATGACCTCTTCACACAGTAGGACATCTTCAGAGTAGTTTTCCATGTAACCCAAATACTCAAACTACATACTAAACATATGCTCCTCTAACCCCAAAATCTAAGATATTAAAATCAAGTGCTTGATGATGAAGCAAAGTGGCGCGGAGGCGTGTTGAGCTTCTGACCATTGACCTTTACTAGTATAATTGAATTCATGAAAAAATGTTGATTAGTTTAGCAAAATCTAAGTCATCTAAATCCTCCTCTCAACAAACCCACTGACTAAATGCCTCCCAGTCGGAATTCGGAGTGGTCAAGTCTAATCTCTGCTGATTTTTGCCAAAATATCGTGCTCTCTGTAGATGAAGAGTTCCTTGTCATCAATTTCTACTTTGGTACCGCCGTATTCCGGGAGAATTACTGCATCTCCAACTTGAACACCTACAGGAACGTGATCTCCTTTCTGTGTGTACCACAACCAAAATATTTCTTCAGTTTCATACAGTACAATTTGGCCAAAAATCAAAAGCTCCACCTCGCCATGCCAGCCGAAACACTGGCGGAGCAGTAGATCAACGAAGCCTTTATAATTCAAATTACCTCATTCCTGGCACCGGGTCCAACTGCAATAATAGTTCCTTCCAAAATTTTCCCTTGGGCCTTCTCAGGGATTACAATCCCTCCTTTGGTCTTTGTAACTGCTTCGGCTTTTTGGACAATGACACGGTCTAGCATCGGAGTCAACTTGCGGCTGAAGTTTTGAATAGCTGCTCTTGCTGCTGCTGCCTGGAATCAAAATAGAACAACATTTGAACATTTCAGAACCAATTTCCGATTAAGATCTTAATACAATTAATCCAGTCCGGCGCTGAGCGATGAACGCTGAAGCTGATTCAATACAAAATCATTTATAAACCCCACCATGTTTCAAGTATATTCTTAAACTGCTCGAAAAGTGTAAAGTTGAAAGTAAACGTTTCCAATTCCAATGTCAAACTCGAAACGGCATTTCCGGAATAGAATACGAGCCCGGCCGGCGCGGCGCGCGAATTAGATCAACTAATAAAGTTCTTACCATTTCAATTTATTCAGTTGTTGATTGATGACAACTGTGAATAGGAGAATGAGAATGAGCCTGGTAAGTTGGGTCACTGGAGTTAGGGGTAAGAAGAGGTCAACGAATGATCTTCCAGGAATAAATTACCAAAAGAAAAGGGAAGAATCTTTGAAAGTTGAACTTGAAATTTGAAAAGTGAGACTGTGGCGGGGGGTGTTTGAGAAAACGTGCTTGAACTTGTCCAAATTTCCTCGTAGTTTCTCCCCTTGCAGTTCCCATTAGGGCGTGTTCATGAGGTTTTTTGGTTGGGAAGAGGGGAGTCTTTTCTTCTTTCTTCCCTGGGATTGCACCATCCAAAAGAAGTTTCTGGAGATTTCTGGGGCCCTAGAAACAGGATTCAACATGTTTGGACATGTTCCATCGTCATGTCAGGACAGGAATCCTCTTTCAGGGCCACACACGTGCGTTCGAGGAGGCAAATGATACCGGCGGATCTCACCCCTTCTTTTTTTCTACTTTTTCCCCTTGCTGCTGCTTCGCCTCTCTCTCGCTCGTGACCATCTATCGCTTCACTCTGTTCTTTCTTCTCGTGAACTTGGACTGGAATTGACGTCGCTGGATCCTGGAATCTAAATAACTTTCCAATTACTTCAACAATCAAACGTAAGTATTCAATTACATTGATTATTAAAGTATTACCAGTTGACAACTGGCAGTTGTTACTGAATGAGTAGAACGTGAATGGGGTTTTGGCGAATGACTGTGTTACTCCGTTTGGCATTGGGAATTGTGTGTTATCGTGCGTGCACGCAAGTAGTGTACTAATTTTTTGTTTGAACGTAATTATGTATTGATTTGCAGATGTATCGACTTCCGTTGTTGGCTCGTCAAATTGCAGCAGTCCGTGTACACCCGGCTGCAGCTTCATCCATTCTTTCGTCATCATCCTCATCAGCTTCGGCCATTACTCAACGACGAAATTATGCCAAGGATGTTCGATTTGGATCTGACGTTCGTCAACAAATGCTCCAAGGAGTTGACATTCTTGCTGATGCTGTGGCAGTCACAATGGGCCCAAAGGTAATAAACTCGAAATTTAATAACCGGTATTAGATGCCGGTTTAGATCGGCGTTTATTGGTTGCATTGTGGTACTCAATGTTCTGTTTGTTTCAGGGAAGGAATGTGATTATTGAACAGTCCTGGGGCTCACCAAAGATTACCAAAGACGGAGTCACTGTAGCCAAGTCTATCGAATTGAAGGACAAGTTCCAGAACATTGGTGCCAAGTTGGTACAAGACGTTGCCAATAACACCAATGAGGAAGCTGGAGATGGTACGACAACTGCCACGGTTCTTGCTCGAGCCATTGCCAAAGAAGGTTTCGAGAACATTAGCAAAGGAGCCAACCCAATTGAAATTCGCCGAGGTGTCATGATGGCAGTTGAGCAAGTTATTGCGGACTTGAAGAAAATGTCAAAGAATGTGGAGACACCCGAGGAAATTGCACAAGTAGCTACAATTTCAGCCAATGGTGACACCAAAATTGGAAATCTCATTTCAGAAGCCATGAAGAAGGTGAGATAACGCCCTACTCTTATTTATGTCGTGACAGTTTCGTTGTAACTTGGTTTTAATTAATACCATGAATTCTCAGGTTGGCCGTGATGGAGTGATTACAGTCAAGGATGGAAAGACGCTCAATGATGAGTTGGAGGTGATTGAAGGAATGAAGATTGACCGTGGGTACATTTCTCCATATTTCATCAACACTGCTAAAGGAGCCAAGGTTGAATTCCAAGACTCACTGGTCCTTTTCTCCGAAAAGAAGATTTCATCCGTACAATCCATTATCCCAGCATTGGAATTGGCTAATGCTCAGCGAAAACCGTTGGTAATCATCGCCGAGGATGTTGATGGAGAAGCTCTTTCCACATTGGTTGTTAACCGGTAAGAAGCGCAAGAATGAATCTGATGAGTAACTGATATTTGTTTTCCCCATTCCAACCCCATTTTCTATTCGCAGAATTAAGATTGGACTTCAAATTTGCGCCGTGAAAGCTCCAGGCTTCGGTGACAACCGTAAGAACACATTGCAAGACATGGCAATCACCTCCGGTGGAATCGTGTTTGGGGACGAAGCTGATTTGGTCAAGCTGGAAGATGTCCAACTGAGTGACTTTGGTCGGGTAGGAGAAATTGTCATCACCAAGGATGATTGCCTCATTCTGAGAGGTCAAGGGAAGGCTGAGGACATTTCCCGGCGTGTTGACGCACTCAAGGAACAAATCAAGGACACAAATTCCGAATACGAAAAGGAAAAGCTCCAGGAACGTTTGGCTCGTCTCTCCTCTGGTAAGTCGCATAAGCCCTGTCACCATTTCCAAAAAGTTGACATTGTTCTTGACCTTGACCTCATGCTTGATTTTTGATTCCAGGTGTTGGTGTTCTCAAAGTCGGCGGAGCCAGCGAGATTGAAGTAAATGAGAAAAAGGACCGAGTCAATGATGCCTTGAACGCAACCCGTGCTGCAGTTGAGGAAGGAATTGTTCCCGGGGGTGGCACTGCCCTCATCCGTTGCCTCAAAGGCCTTGAGAAACTCTCCACGGCTAACCCCGACCAAGCTATTGGGGTCGAGATTGTCCGAAAGGCCCTAAGACAGCCGTGTATCACAATTGCCCGAAATGCAGGAGTTGATGCTTCCCTCATTGCAGCTAAAGTTGAAGAATCACCCGAGCACAACTTTGGTTATGATGCCATGAACAACAAATTCGTTAACATGATCGAGGCCGGGATCATTGACCCCACAAAGGTCGTCCGCACAGCTCTTATGGATGCAGCTGGAGTTGCTTCTCTTCTTACTACCGCTGAGGCTGTCGTCACTGAAATGCCAAAGGACGAGAAGGACGGTGGAATGGGAATGGGAGGTATGGGTGGAATGGGAGGCATGGGCGGGATGGGAGGTATGGGTGGCATGATGTAAACTTAGCCTTGTAGTTGACCTAATCCAGTGTCGTTGACCTTTTTACCTACACTCCTTCCTCTTTCCCCTAATGACAAGATCCGGCATTTTTGTACACTGGGTCCTCTTCGAAGACCCTAAGTAGCTATAAGAGAGTACAATAAAGTCATTAGTTTGTTTACACATAAAGGGATTGTTAGGAGTTTATAATTGCCAACGTGCTCTTGTTCTTGGGCACACGGTTTTGAGTCGGGCATAATTTAATTTATTTTCTCTGTTCTGCCAGTGACGTCAGCCAGTTAGCTATCTCTCCCTTTATATTTTCTTGGTCTTTCCATTCCCCCTTCCCCCTGGAGAAAGCTGGAGACTTCCCACCTTACACTTTCCAGCTCATGGAGAAAGTTGCCTGGCTTCCCTCAGTTCCCTTACAGCTTTCACGGTGTCCAGACACAGCTCGGTGGATCTCCAGTTCTTCTGAATTTTGGACCTTACGGCGGGCAGCGTTGGTGGAATAGTGAGTGGTCGTGAAATCATTTTTGTTCACCATGAACAGTTATGTGACCCCAAAGTGTCATTACCGGTATAACTGCTCAGATATCCAGATTGTAAATGACAATGACCTCCCTTTATGGCGCCCACTTTGAAAATTCTTTGGATGATGCCCAATTTACATGAAGGTAAGGTAAGTTTTAATTTACCTTCAAAATTCATAGTATTCATGAACCTAATTTAGCTGTTGCTTTTACTAAAACGCCAACTGAGTTTTCAAGTCGGAGTGAAAGTAGTTTGTTCCTTTTGTGTAAGAGAAGGGAACATTTCTAATCATGATGATACAATATCCGTATGTCAAGTTCCTGAGTGACATTTGACATTTCCTGGATCAATTATTGCGAAACGAGAACCTATTATGCAGAAACCTCATTTAGTTTGCCAATTCGTTATCAGAATGTTGGAAAATGGGAAGTTGGGTGCCAGTCAAGTCCAATCGCATCTGAGATCTGACACTGACTGGAAATTTTCTCCAGTTCATCTGAGATGTGAATTACTTTCAGAGGAAGATGGAAATGAAAAGGGCCCCCGTTTCCCTGATACCCCATATCTCTTATCTCCTGGAAATGACAAGGGAAAGGAAGCTTAAGGAGAAAGTTCCCTTTCCTTTGTCCTCTTTCTTCTCCGAATTTTCTTACACCTGTTCCCATCACACGCAAAAACCACTTCCCCAGATTCAATTCCTTTTCTTGTGAGTTTAAATTCAGGAAAAGGAATCCCAGGAAAAAAGTAGTTCTTTTGTAAGAGGAAATTGAAAATTTTAATTGGAGAAAACGAACCGGGACCGGGAGAACAATTTGCACAATTTTTCATTGAAAGGACCAGATTCATGGTTTTAGGTTAAGCTTTTAATTGGATTTATTGTTGAATCCAAGGGCGGAAGAGCATATGGACCGATTCTTCAATTAACACTAGTTTGAATTCGAGAGAAAAAAAAATTTTGAAAAAAGTTGAGTAGTAAAACGGAAACGGTAGAGTTTTGGCAAAGTTGAACGAAGCTAATAAGCCTACTCCTGGTAACAAGCTGTAAAATGTTAGGGCAGAAGGGTGAACTTGGAAACAGCAGAGTGTGAGTCTACAGTCGTTGAATGTATGAGATCAAACGAAGGCAAAGGGAGTGAAGACCGAAATTTAAATTGAATCTGTCGTTTGTATTGAGAGAAAGTGAGGGAAGAGATAGTGAAAGTTGATAGAACGAAAGGCTTATTCAAATGGAGGTACTAGCAGGGATGGCGGAAACGGAATATAAAAAATGGCGTGTGCTTTCTCGTTGTTTAACTGTATTCGGGGGAGGGATGGAAATTTTGTACGCAGAATCAGATTGAATACGAAAGATTCAACGGACGCCACTCAGAATCCTAGAAATTTAATTTCCATCAAACAATATTTCCTAAGCTTTTGACCTTATTTTGCTTTAATTGTACAGATAATGTCAATTTGTGGATGTAGTTATTTGGAATTCCGTATTGTACTATTAGTATGGCATTTTTACTTGGTGTGTGACCGAGTAAACATTTATGTATTAATTATTTAAGTTCCATCCGGGACTGACTGAAATTAGGCACAATCATGTGGGATCCGAATTACTACGAGAGATAAGAAAATGGTTCCTTTCCCTTATACCCGCATCTTTTATTATCTCATGAGATGTGTTATAGAAAGGAAGCATACGGAGAAAGTTCTCTTCTGTGAATCTTCTTACACCTGGACCTGTTCCGTGTTCCCTCACAGTCACACAAAGACCTTTTTCTCCAAATTCAATTCCTTTTTATACCGTTTTAGAAGAAATAAGCTCCCCACCATAAATGGTTTTCTAAAAAGAAAATTGAAAATTTTAATTTAAAAAAAACTACAGGAACGTGGCACGACACAAGCTAACATTTATGTCATTTAGCATGAAGTTAATTAAAGACGACCGATGGAGGAAAGCGTCACAAAGTTCATATACCGAACTTTTCCATTGTAATTTAATTCAAAATAAAAATGATTTTTATTCCGTCAAGAATTGGTTTAGCTGAATAACATGTTTCAAATTTTAATTTCCGTTAATTTGGAATTGAAAAAACTTATCGTCTACTTTTGGCAGTTGCATAGCTCGGGCAGTTGGAGTGACTAAACCAATTTCAAGCACGTATTCGTTTTAACCCTGAAAAAGAGCCTTCCATTAGGATATTAGTGGAATATACGAGTTGCGTTTATGAGATCAACTGATGACAGAGATTCATCATGACAGGACCAAATTTAATCTGTCGTTTGTATTGGGAGAAAGCAAAGGGAAGGGAATGATGAACGATGATGGAAAGTTTAGGGTTTATTCAAATAGAGCTGCTGGCAGGTTTGGGGGAATGGTGGATGCTTCTCAAGTATACTCCAGGGTGTCAGGGACATTCTTTCTGCAGGAACAGATTGAATATGACGCCTTGTCAAGAAGTGTCCAAGAAATTTAATTTGCCTGAAAAATATTTTGAAACCGTCTTTCCCTTCCAACTGAAGCAACAAGGACGTTCCCTGACCATTTGTGGTGTTGTGTTGAGTCGGGCCTATTTGTGCAACAATTCGTGGGTGGCCACTTTTAGTCCATCAGAAATAAAAAAAATATAGATGCGAAGTCGCTAAAATTAATTCAAATTTTCAAGTTTTTAATAACCAGATACCATCTATTCATT
>JAQIWD010000778.1:0-17046 GCA_034694825.1 Anurida granaria
CCACTTACAAGATATTTGAGGAGAAATACAAGGAGGGCTACTCCAATAACTACAAAGATACCCGTCCAATCTGCCATTCTCATCACTCGTACGAATATAATGCTTGATAAAGCGTCGTCCCTCGTCCTCACTTGCAATGTACAAAACTTTAATTGAACTGAGACGAAGTTCTAATCAAATTCACTTGGCAGTAGTCGTTTTTGTACTTATATTTCAAAACTGTTCTTGCACTATTTGCACCACAAAAGTAAACTTTAGTTGTGTGATTTTATAGATTTGCTCCTAATGCTACGCATTATTATTCCACCACCAGTTGGTTTGAATAGAAAAATGACAATAAGGACAAGGAAGGCGCTTTGAGAGCAGCGCAGCGTCTGCTGACTGGGTGTTGAGGTCGGTAATGGCCACAACTTGTTATCTCCATTTATCAACAACAAACACAAAACTTCTGTGCAGGTTTTTGCCTCCTGCTGCTCGTTAGTTTGTAAATAATTTCTATACAAAACCTCAACTTTATCCAGAACCACAAACCAAATGCCCGTCCCTCTTAATATAGTCAATTGGGCACTACAACTCTGAGGGGAAAATCCATGGAGTTGTAGCATTTCAATAGTTACAAAGGGAGGAGTGACCTTGCAAACAGTCACAAGAATTGTGTGTATCTTACCCAGCAGCAATTGACCATGAATTTCCAGATGAGAAAAAATGAAGAGGAACATGGCAAAGTTGTTGGTAAACAAGTTTTTGTGCCTCGCGAAATGAAGGCGTGGCCCCCTTTTCGCAATCCCATGTAATAAACGTAATCTTATTTCTATTTCTGGAATAATCGCTTGATTCGCTGGACAATTCGAAATCTTCCATCCAGGTCATCCAGTTGTGACTGTGACGACGAGTGACGCAGAATACTTTTGATGATAAAAGTAAAGGAAATGATTATAACTGTATCTCTTTATTGCATGACAAAGGTACTTGGTAATTGATGCGTCCTTTGGAGTGACTCTTTTAAAAACTAGCACGCGCAACGCGGTACGGGTGCGGTAGGTCATGAAAGGTCAAAATACAAAAATATGGGCGTTATTACCCGAAAATTACAAAAGTGCATTAATTTACAAAACCCGGACTAAAAATAGGCACAGTCGGCTGGTAAAAATTCGCCGCCTGGGGGTTAGAACCAACGGCGACATTTAACATCCTACGGCCTTCCATCTACTCTTCAGAATTAACTCTCTGTCGATTAATACATAAAGAACACAAATGGGGCGTCGGCAGGCTACTATATCACAACGACGGCTAAGTTTTTTGAACTAAATTCAGACATGATGGTAGGGAGGTGGTTGACCTCTCCCTCGTCCTTCAGTCATCTCGTTCATGTACTCGTCATAAGTTGGGGGAGGAGCCTCCACCACTTCGTCAATGTGAATGCGGAAGATGGGAAGGGAGCACTGGTGGGCTCGGTCGTAGTCTGGTGGCGGGCAGCAACGGAGGGCAGGGATATCTGGCGACCACAAAGAAAGTTAATTGCAATTAGGGTGAAAATAATTAAAATAATAAAAGCCGCATCCGTCGTGGGTCAATTGCTGTAAGCTTTTGCATTATTTTGTTTTTGTGGTGGTTACCTTCGGTCGAGAGTAACAATGCATTATTCTGCAAGATCCTGTTTATATTGTCCAAGCGCTCAGACTCTACTTTTGCATAGTAGAGGCCATAGAGTCGTTGAACCTGGATAACAATAGAAATGTATGACAAACAATGGGGACAAGTTTACATGCATTGCATTTATTAGTCACAAAGTTGGCAATTAATGGATTACCAGATACTTGATGATGAAAACAAGAATGATGACGGCGGGAACAATTAGAATTGTAAAGTCCTTAGACATGATGATCCTGTCTGTCGAACCTCCATATAAAGTTGCAGGGCCTTTCCTATAGGTCCAGGCGTTTGAATTGCTTGCTCCACTTGCACGTTTCTGCTTCTACCTCGAATTGATTCTGGAATGGATTGCTTGATGAATGACAACGACGGACGATGAGGGAAGAGACAAGACAACAATGGGGCTAGCACACAATTGGAGTGGTAAGTTTATCCTTAAAAAGTGACTGGATTTGGGAGTTAGAGCAAACAAAGGCCCAAAGTCAAAAGACAGACGCTGATATGAGTGGCGTTTTAGACAGAGATAGATTAAAGGTATTTGGGCTCTTTACAAGGAAATTGGGCATGATTTTCTGAAAAGCCACTGCTCCATTTCTTTGCGGCTAAAAACCAAATTTCTCAAATTAGCACGCTAAGCTTGAACCTGAATTTGTAACATTGCAACAAAACTTCTGCGACTCCTGTTTCAAAATGCATTCGGAGCAAACGGCATTTGCACAACTGTCATCCCTCGCCTCGTCTGTTCAAGTTAACAGGATTCTGTGTGCTAAACAAACACAATTACAATGATGAGTGACGTCTACAGGGTTTGAAATTAGAATTAAGGTTTGTCATCCATTCAAATTCAAACCTGTGGAAAGATGTTAGTGGCGAAATTGGTGACAGGGGCGGATGCTCTTACAGGTTTTAATCTGCAAGTGATAGGAGAGTGGCGCATGGCGCTTACGACCCACTTCTCAATGAAAATGGCTAATGTTATGGCACGCTGCACCAAGTCAAGCGATACATGGAAGCTCAAATTCAATTTTTGGTAGAGTGAATCGGAGGATGGAGATTTACAGCCCCATCAGGTCAGGTGTAAGTTCCGCCACTTTAAAATCAAGTCCTGTAAAAGTTATTGGAATAAGTTTTATGCTGAATTGTTATTAAAATGACATATATAGGTGTACACACATATATGCATAGGTGTGACTTTGTTCCGAAATTCCTCCACATATAGTAGCGGTGCATGTTTTTGTCAAATAAGCCTCAGATCTTTGGGTATGAAGGACAAAGATCGAGCGAATCTCATCAGTGTCCAAATTCATTTGTAGTTTGCTATGTATTGAAATATAAATACAAACAAGTTAAATTCCACTTTTAAATTCCAAGAATCTAGTTATCTAATGTAAAAACAAATAGAATAGGCCCCGTATTTATTCCTAAATTGGGATTTAAATGTACATGGGCTTATGGGTTGTCATTTCATCTAGCTAAAAAATCGACAAATAAAGGGGCTATTCAATTTGCTCTTACATTAGTTAAAGATGCATTCTGCCAGGCCATCTTACACAATGTCTCTGACAGTCCCCTTCGTGAAGGACTCGGAAACAAACTCACCGCAACTGAATATCCAATACTTCCTCTTCTATTATAACGTTCTCTCGTCGTCATTCCATCCAATTTTTCATAAGTTAGGTCATTCAACCTTATACAAAATTCTTTTAGTAAATCCGCTCTAAATATCTCAAGAAACAAATCCCAACAACCAATTAACACTTCTGGATTGAGGGAGTCGGTGGAAATCAAGCTTAAAAAAGTTAATTTTATTTGTTGAAATTACCCGATTGAATTCGCAAAATGCCATTCTCCTCCATCCTGTTCCACGGCAAACGAGTCTAAACAGTCAACCAACTCTAACACACATAATATGAACCACGGTGTCCTCAATTTACCTTCTGGCGTCTAAACCTTAAAATTACTCCGGTTGGAATGGATATAAATAAATTCTATTGTTACTAAATCTTGCTAAAAATCCAAAAAAAGTCAACCATTTTTTTAACCAAAAGTAATCCTTCTTCCCCGCCTCAGGGTGTAAATACTTTAGGGAAAACTCTGACTTTATCTCCGACACCAACGATCCCTCAATGACTGCAGGCTGCAAATCCAAATGATATTAATTTCATCACTTCATTTAGGGTCGATACATCTAATTGTGAACGGTGGGGTAATTGGGAACGACTAAAACTGTGAATGAAAGAGACATATTTTTTATAACCAGTTGCCAGTCCACATCTTGCCCAGGCATCTGTCTAAAATTGTACGGCAGCGATTTTGTCGAAAAGTCACAACTTCGGTCTCTCAATACAAAATCAAAAAAAAAGTTCCATTTTCAGGCGTCAGCTAATTGTTCGCAATTTGGATGAGTTGTTCAGAATTCCCCCGATTTGGATGGTTCAGAGAATTTCAAAAAATCTTTACGTAATTTCAAAAACTGATATTGGAGAAATTGAAGTGTAGAAACGTTAGCAAATGGAGATTCTAATTATTGGCTATCTCCAAAATTTTACGAGCTTTGAACGGCGTTTGCTATTGAGGCTAGACATGTAAAAAACGCTCAAAGCGTTCACAATTAGACGTGACTACCTTTGTGAATTATCAAAGGTTTTAAAAAATTTCTAAAAATTTTTTCAAAAACTATTCAAATATCTGCAAAATTATCAAAGATTTTGATAATTTCATGAAATAAATTTTTCCCACGTCAAAAATGTTTTAAAGAGGTTCAGAGATCTGTATAAATTCGTTCCCAAATTTTTTAAACCCAATGAGCACTCAGAAACCTCTTTATGCTTTTTTGCTGTCTTCCTGCCAATTTCTATGCAAATTTAAATGGTCTCGTTTGAATTCTAAATGGTTCCCAGGCATCCCAATAAGTGCTATAGATGAAGACACTTCTTCTTGCAAAATACAAAAAATCCCCGACGAATTTTAGTAATTAGGAATGACGAAACTAATTTTGAAAGTGCATCTTGCTCAGTTGAAGATGAAGCGTATAAAAGCCAGCGTATGAAATGCTGAGAGTTTACTTCCAGCCTTCGCTTCCCAAGGAAAGTTACATTTCCTAACATTTGTTTAACCAAATCCTCGAAAGGGACACGGATAACGAGCCGACAAAATGTTCAAACTGGTCAGCATAATTACTTAATTATTAATTAAAAATTCAAATGCAACTAATCAAACATGTTTGAATTTAGTTTCTCTTAAGTTCAATATTCTTTTGTAGATTATTTTACTCGGGTGTTGTTTAACGGTGGTCCTTGGCTTTCCACAATCGCAGTATGGAGCACCTCCAGCACCACCACCTGTGCCTGCGTATGGAGCTCCTCCTGCGCCAGCTTACGGAGCACCTCCAGCACCAGCACCAGCATATGGAGCTCCCCCAGCACCAGCGCCTGCGCCAGCATATGGAGCTCCCCCAGCACCAGCGCCTGCGCCAGCATATGGAGCTCCTCCTGCACCAGCGCCTGCGCCAGCATATGGAGCTCCTCCTGCACCAGCGCCTGCGCCAACCTACGGTGCACCGCCAGCACCTGCCTATGGCCCCCCGCCGGCCCCCACCCAAGCTCCTTCCGGCTACGGATCTTACGTTGCCCCAACATTTAGCAGTGGCCCTTACTAAATGTATTTTCCACAAATTCACATTTTGTATTTTTGTAACGTAATCAGTGTCCCTGATTTCTGAAATGAAATTTGGGCATACTATCTATAATCAAACTGTCACATCTGAACTGTGTTAGTTTCATTAAAGTCCTTAAAGAGTGACCTCTTAGTTAATAATTGATTGCTTTCGTTTAGCGTTATGCTTGCGGCGTTAGATTAATTGGATGAAGTTTTTGAGTGAGTGAGGAGGAGGAGGTTCTTCTTTTTGATCTCCTCGGAACTCGCAGCAGGTCTGAGGTTCTTTGCACGTCTCTGCTTGTTTGATCTTGTTTGGAATGTGAGTGACCTTGGCTTGGGCGAGGCTTCCTCCACACTTTCACTGACAGGTGCAGAAGAGTCTCTAGGGAAGAGGAATACCACCACCAAATCATCACAAGATTCCCTCCTACCCAATTAACATCCAACCACCATTTAATTCAATACGACCCACCACTGAAGTCCACCATGAATTACTACAGCAGCGGGTGGGATACCAAAAATCAACGGGAGAAAAAGTCTCCAATCACACCAGGTAAGAGTACTACTCCAGCAAGCTCTACTGTTTCTAATAATAACACTTACTTGTTTAGATGCTAAAATTATACATTCTCATTAATATTCATTTTGGTTTAACAGAAGTCTACAATGCACTGGACGTCTTGAATAAAGTCAAGAATCAGCTGGCATTTGCAAATGCACGAAACTCGTCAGCAGTTGACGACAGACTCCTGTCACAAGTCAACCATGATCTCAATACACTTCTCTCCGTCTTGGTCAATCCAGTCTTCCAGCGAATATGTAAAATACAGGCAAGTGGAGCTTAAACTTACGTTGTTACTACAAACTGTTGTGCTTTGAGCAGGAAAGGTCAAGTTAGACGAGGTGTTTAATATTGTTGTTGTTATTGTTTACTTTACTTGATTAATCTAGGATTCCGTTGCCACTTTGGAAGAACAACTTACACGCCATCCGTCTTGTACAACGAACGATTTTGATATCACATCCGAAGGGAAGTTAGTGCTCAAGATTTCACCGGAAGAGAAACGACAGCCATTTGACAAAACCCCGCTTCCACAAATCCCGAAAGTAAGGAACTGTTTTCTACACATGTAGCCTCTTAGTTCGTAGCATGTAGCCTCCATTTTATTGGTTAGAACTATCTTATATGAAAATTACAGTTGGGGGCAACGGGAGCGGCAGAAGACGGAGGATATGGACAACCCCCACCCATTACCACGCCCGTGTATGCCCGTGAATTTGAAAAGGTCATTCAACAGTCGTCGCTGGGTCGGGAGATTCACACGATCAAGGTGAGTAGAGTTAAAAGTACTAATAAGTCATTCTTTCCAAATAAACAAACTACGCCTATTCAGTTTCGTAATTGAATTTTGTTTATTATTCTATCGTACATCAGTTGTTCAAACCAGAAGGAAGCTCATTAGGATTCAGCGTAGTTGGGCTCAAGAGTCAAGATAAAGGAGAACTTGGGATATTTGTCCAAGAAATACAACCATATGGAATCGCTGCAAGGTACGTTCTTGGCCTAGTAACTAAGAATAGACGCGGCGGCGGCGCGTTTTAGTGTACAAGGAAGCTGTAACTATTTACTGTAGGCTGAGTACGCAAATTTGAATATTTTAGCCAACCGATGACGCTTCTTGGTTGATGTCTTTGCTTTCTTTTAATTCTCATTGCCTGCAATTACTTTTAGACTAGGAAGGTTGCAAAATACTGCGCGCCAGCAGCACTCGTAACAAAATGGAAATCTAAGATGACGTCCCTCGATACTAGAAACGTTTACTAAATATTTATTGGTTGTCGTGTGTCGTGTTACTAGAAAGTAAACTTGAGGGAAGCTGCATACTACCCCGTTGCTACACTTGCGTTTTCATTATGCAAAGTGGTCATTTATCTCTCGCTCAAATGTTCAACTACAATTTGAAGAGGCAGGCAACAAAGTTTTCCATTTTTATGGGGAAGTGGAAGCGAAAGGGAACTTCGCCTAAACACCGCTTGCTACTTGCTCTTATCTCCATAATTTAAATTGCTTTTTATTTTATTTTCTTATTTGATACTTTTTAGAAGCGTTTCTACAGAGGAAGAGCTCTATGGAAATTATTCAACCCTCCATTGTATCAGGGTCTAGGCTCAAGCTAGGATTCTGTGGCTTTGATTTCAGAATGCTAATTGTAGCTATGAAATTGAATGGGAGGAGTCTGCTGCTCGCTTCTTTTCCTCCTACGAAATTTTATATAATCAATTATTGATTTCTCACTCCATCATAGAGAAAAGGAGGCGGAGGGCGTGGTAGTGGGACTCCCTGCTAGAATCCGATTAGAAGAGGAGGCAAGTGGGTCCTTTATCCTTCTTCCAAATATCTTGGGCTCAAGCCCTCTTCCAGCATCATCAAAAGAAAGGAAAAGATAAAAGAAATGAAGGGGATTTAGCATCATCATCATCATCCAGCGCTCGCTCGGTCCGAACTCCAAATGTAGCTATAGACTGACGCTGATTTGTTTCACTCCTGGAGGATCGACAGGGATTGAGGGGTTAGAGTAAAAGACCTTATGAATAATTAAGGACCTTGATGACAATGACAGAATGGGGGCGACTTGTTTTCTCTTTTGTTTCGTGCTGCTGCCCGGAGATTGTTTTTTCACCACTGTTTATTATTCGAAGCATCGAGGCCTTGCTCGCTCCAGGAACTGGAACATTATCCCTTGTATTTTTGGGGGCTCTGTCCTTTTTTCCTGGATGGGAAGGGAAAGCGTGAAATTTTCTATTTTCTCTCCATGAAACTTTCACCAGGGCGTTTGGATTATAAAGTCTTAGGAATGCCCTGCGCGTGTCGTCCCAACCAACTACTTGCTCGCTCGCCTTGCCAGAAATCAATGACATGACACAAGTTTTTTGCGCTGCTCTTTCCCGTATATTCTCCGACGGAGCTACCTCTGCAAAGTTCATTTGAAGTTTAGGACTGAGAGGTCGACGGTGGCCGTGGTGTTGGTACGGACGAGCCCTCGCCTCACCTTTCTATTCGATTCGAAAATGTAGGACGTAATAAGGTCAGGTCAGGGGAGTTCAGTTGCCTTGAGGCTCCAGTAATCGGTGGATCAAATTTAATAGTGACTGTGCTGCAAATCATGTGAGGCCAACCGCCGTATTTAGACTTACGTGGATAGGAGGGTTCTAGCATTAGGGGAGGGGATTCGCGTTTAATTTAAAACTATGACTTGCACAATCTTGGGACTAATAAGAACTCTTCTTAATCAAAATCAGGTAAACCACATTATTCCCTTCCGCTCTAACCACTTAGTTTTTAATTCAATTTTCAGAAAATTTTGAACTAAGGGACTAAGATTCTGCCGGAACTAATTTGTTGGAAAGCAAAAGCAATTATGAAGTCCAAAATAAAGTTTTAGTTGGTGACTAACTGGAGTGCTTGAGCTGGAACTGCCATTTTTTTTCGTGGTTTTTAGGCTTCCGTGTGAATGGGAGCGGAAATAACCTGTTCGAGGAAAGTTTTTGGATTTATGAGTTCCTTTTATGGATTATAACCCTGGATAAAGTTTTTTCTTTTGTGCTTATGTAAATCCTTTTTAGTTTTTACTTTCCAGCTGGCTAACAATATGGATTTCAGCAGCTAGCAGCATCTTTTTATTGAATACGCGCCGGGTCGCCTCCCGCTGCGGTGAAGGCTGGAAGGGGCAATTTCAATTTTATGGCTTCAAAATAAAATATGTGAAGCGAAACCTATAACGTCGCGGTTTACATGTTAATAATACCCGAACAACATGGCAGGCATGAGTTAAAGCGATTTGTGCTTACATAACCCAATTTTCGATTCATGTTGACTTTTTAGATGGAAATGAAGGTCGGTACCCGCCCATGATGTTTAAACGAATTGGCAAATTGCCTTGATTTCGGATCCTCAAAACCGCGTTTCGCCGCCTTTGAATTTATGAGCCCATCACTCATGTTTGAATTTTCGGTTCCCTTCGTAGTTTGTATGGCGGGTGTCGGGTGATGAAGATTTTCTTTTAAATACGTTGCTGTTCCTTCCTTTTATGAGATTCACATCAAAGGATGAAGCGATAAACATAAAGTTAGGTTGGCCGGTTATCAGGGTGCAACATCTATTCATAGGCATTGTGCTCATCTTTTATCGCAGCGCAGCGGGTACCTGGTGCCAAGTTAATCAGAATCAACTGTTGCTATTCACGTTGCTAATGTTGCCGTTTTGTTTATTTGGCAGAGATGGACGATTATGCGAATCAGACCAAATCCTTGCAATCAACGACTTTGCCTTAGACTCTGCAATCACACACCAACAAGCGATTGGGATTTTGCAGAAAGCAAAAGGAGAAGTTGAGATTGTCATCGCAAGGGCACTTGAGCCAGTTATTCCAAACGAATCTGGTGAGTTTTGGCGAAGTTTAACCCGAAAAACATGCAACAACAAACAAATTGGGCCATGCTATAAAATGCAAAGCTGGGGAAACTTTATGTAACGTTACCACTGAAATCCCCCGGGTTGGGGCGACTGCTTACGTAAACTTCGCATTTCGCAAGGTTTTAATCCTTGGAGAATTCCTGTTTCAAAGGAAAAGCGATCGGAGAAGGAAAGAAAAGTTTTTTAGTAGTAAAAGCTTTTAGCGAATTCGCGAAACGGGGGTATGAATAACGGCGGCGCCCTGCCTCTCTTTGATCAAAGATTTTGTATGTATGAAATGTTTGTTTTTGTTTCCATTTTCTTGTTTCCCCGCTGAGTAACTTGTTGATTCATGTCTCTGATTTGTTGTTCTTTCTTTTGTGTTTTTCAGCCAAGGCGATTGGGTTGGGACCGCTGGGACTTCCATCAAATTCTTCTCCCCAACGTCCCTCCTCACCTTCAGAAGATTCCAAGTCGGTGGAGATGGTGCTCAATACGGAATGGTCCCAGGTGGAGGCCATCCACCTTGTCAATGATGGGACAGGACTTGGGTTTGGGATAATTGGAGGCCGAAGCACGGGCGTGGTAGTCAAGACCATACTGCCTGGTGGCGTCGCAGATCGTCAAGGTCGCCTCAAGAGCGGAGACCACATTCTTCAGATTTCTGGTAAGGAACCGCACCACTCTCCTCCCTCTTTGGTAATCTGATTAGTTGAGATAACTCAAACTGGATTTTCTGGCACTTTACTACTTTTAGATGTGAATTTATGGGGTATGGGCTCGGATCAGGTGGCAGCTGTTTTACGTCAGTGTGGAAGTTCTGTTCGACTTGTGGTCGCACGACCCTGGTAAGTAAAATTCTGTTTTAAATTACACATAACAAAGCGCCAAAAAGTTTAATTTTATAAGTGTTGTTTCGTTTTCTGCTCCACAGTGAGCCAAACTCACCGGATTCCATAAGTAGCTCTGCCCTTGTGGTTCCTACGAAGATTCTTGGGGATCCGGAAGAACTCGAACGCCACTTGATGCAGGCGAATGGGTATGGGATGGGGGCTTCTTTTTCCTCAGACGGCCGTTACGACGCCATGCTTCCGGAAGTCGAGATTGTGGACGTGGAATTGGCAAAAGATGCACACGGACTCGGGATTACCATTGCTGGTTATGTCTGTGAAAAGGGTAAAGCTAAAGCAACATAAAGTCTTGACCTTTTGACCTTGAATGTATTTGTAAGGGAAAGAAAATTATTTGTCGCCTTTTTTTGCAACATTGTAGAAGAACTTTCGGGGATTTTTGTAAAAAGTATCAGTGAGGGCTCAGCTGCTGACGTTTCCGGAAAAATTTTCATCAACGATCGGATTATCGAAGTGAACGGGCACAGTTTGCACGGTTTCACAAATCACGAGGCTGTTGAAGTCCTACGTCAAACCGGGGACGTCGTTTATCTCAAGTTGGAACGCTACAACTACGGCCAGAAATATGATCAGGTAAAATTGAACTGGTTTAAAAGCGACAACTTGTCTCTTTGAAATTTTAGAACTCAACCTAACCGTGTTTCCTTTGATTTCAGTTACAATCCGCCATCAGCCACTCTGAGCAGAAGCCGCCAACCCCATCCTCCGTTTCAGCTTTGTCATTACCACAACCCATCGACTCTGTAAGTCCTTTGACATGTGATATCCTGGAGAATGTTTCCAAACCTCTTGCCATATCTCCTGTCCCTTGCTTTGTAGGACGATGGAGACGAAGAGGAGGAAATGATTGGAGCCTGTGAAGGTTTTGATGAAGAGGACGAAGAGCTTGTGGTAGAGACTGAGAGTCGGGATTTGGACCTGGAAGACTTGGAAATCCTCATTGACACACGCTACGAGGGAGAGATTCTTCCCACTGTGGAAGCTGCCATCATGGCTAAGTGGGGGAAAATCATGGGACTCGACTGTAAGTTTCCCACCGCACTTCTCGCATTTCTTACCAAGGACGAATAGGTGGAATTGGAGTAATGTTTGTTGATTTTTGTAGGTGATATCGTAGTGGCTCAAATTTCAAAGGGAAAAGACGGAGGTGGACTTGGGATAAGTTTGGAAGGGACGGTTGACGTGGAGGATGGTCGGGAAGTGAGGCCACATCATTACATACGATCAGTGCTTCCAGGTAAAAATGCTTCCAGTGGTGTCAGGATCGATAAAAGAGGAATCAATTGAGCTTAAACTGTCTCGGGCACGTAGCAATGAAGAATCATCTTGGTTTTACCTTTTTCTAGATGGACCAGTGGGGAAAAGTGAGAAGCTTGCAAGCGGGGATGAGTTATTGGAGGTAAGAACACGGATGGAAAGGAATAAAAAGCCCTTTGAGGAGATGTGTTACCAAAATAACTCTTATTTAAAGAATGCCTGTCACTATTGATTTTCTTATCCTTCGTAGGTGAATGGAAGGAGACTCCTGGGCTTGAATCATGTTGAAGTTGTACATATTCTAAAGGACCTTCCAGTTTATGTTCGTATCGTTTGTGCTCGGAGACTTGGGCAACCCCTGCGTCCCATTGACACGTCACAGGACAAGAATGCCTTTGCTGCCAGGGTAAGCAGATGAATTGGTTGAAATTTATAAGGCAGGGATTCTCTGTAGCATTTCCTAGGGATTTTATGTGATGGATCCCTTCGTCAGCTTCAATTTTCTTTTGTTTTGTTCCCCTTAGAATCTACTTGGTGGCTCAATGCAGGACCTTCTTCTATCCCAAGTTTCAGAACGACTTATCAAAGCAAAATCTGATGGATCCCTGGCTTCAACGGATAAGACAGAAGTTTCATTATCCAAACTAAAGTCACGCTCCCTCGAACCGCTCACTGGCCTTGCAATGTGGTCCTCCGAACCCCACATCATTGAATTATTCAAGGGAGATCGGGGACTTGGATTTTCTATTCTGGATTACCAAGATCCAATGAACTCTGCAGATACGGTGATAGTCATAAGGAGTTTAGTACCTGGAGGAGTTGCCCAGCAAGATGGGAGGTAAGGAACGATACATGACAAGTTGATACACTCATTGTAATTCCATCCAGGCAAATACCCATTGGGGGATGATAATAAATTTAGAACTCATTTTGTTAATGTTACAGAATCATTCCTGGAGATCGTCTACTGGCTGTCAATGATATCTACATGGAGAACGCGTCTCTCGACTATGCCGTAAGGGCACACAATTTTATATCCATTACGAATAACGAATAAGATCAGGAAAGACATGAAATTGCTTGGGATTAACTGCCTTTCATAAAACTCAACTTTGTTTTTATTCAGGTACAAACGCTAAAAGCCGCTCCAAAGGGAGTCGTAAGAATCGTTGTCGCAAAACCGTTGCCCCTGGAAGGAACCACTGCTACCCCCACGTCTGAGGAAGAGGACGAGGTACGTACCCGTCAGTTAGATTTGCTTAACTCCCGTCGCCATTACATTCCCTGTATTTTACTGCCTATTTGTAATCCAAGTTCCTTTTCTTGGACATTTCCTTCTTTTCATTGCAGGTACTAGAAGCCCCTCCTCCTCCACTTCCAGTAAGTGGCCCACCGGATTATGGACAAGGAAATGCATCTGAAGTGTCCTCATATGCCGCTCCAAGAGATCAAGTAAAAATTATTCACATTTTTGATCCCCCTTCTTCTATGGACTGTTAGTAGTGCGAGTGCGAGCCGTGCCAATTTGCCTTCTGATTTTATAATTACTCTATTGATTTATTTTTCTGTCTGATTTTTTACGATTTGCTTTTCTGTTCAGAGTTGAAGTAGTTTAGTTGACGGGAAGCTTAAGAATCACGGAATCTACTTTAATAAAAATGTATTCCAAAACCCTTTGTTTCTTGCATGATTTCACGCTGGTGGAAGCCCTTCACCTATGTTTTATTTTCTGCATGGCTCTTTTGAGCATTTCCTTCTGCACCCTTGGATCTCTCGGAGGTCTTTCTGCAACACTGCCACTACTGCTGCTATTTTAGTTTTTTCCAAGGAGATGTTCTTGGTGGACTGGACGTGACACGTGAGTGACCTTTTTTCTTTCCAGGTGAAGATTCCACCGGTGGCAACTGAGCGCCTCATAACACAGAGTGGACTCGTTGGAATTAGAGGGGGGACAAGGTCGCAACAGCCAGCGCCTACGTAAGTATAAAAGTCACTCAAGGAACGGGATACGCGTCTAAATGGATTCCGGGAATTCCGGAAAATGGCGAACTGTTGAGTCCTTCTTTGCAGTTGGTGCTCTAGTTAAAGCTTTCAGATGGGAATGGAGTTCTTTTATGGGCTTATAAATATAGATAAATGATCTGGATGCCCATAAGGGGGCTGAATGGCTCTAATTTAATTTACATGTGGATCGATAGGAGATAGGACTACGAGCATCTGTCCTTCGTCTCTCACCGAAATCCCATTATACCTCCATTTTATCACTTGATTGGCTTCCAGGAGCCGCACATGGACTAATACCCGACTTTTCTTTTCTGTTTCAGTTCCCAACCAGAGTCACCCCTTACCACACCAACCACCGACGATAGCCCTCTCAGGTATGTACATGAACCCTGGACATTCACCTTTTTCTAGGAAACGGAACCCTTGAACCTTGACCTCACCTTGATTTTTTGTTCCAGCCGACGTCCTCCGTTGGACGGCGAAGAAGCCACAGACTCAGCGCGACCACCGTTGAAACAATTCAAGGGCGAACCCATTGAAATTAACGGAACATCACCGCCGAGGACGATTGGGAGGGAAGCAGAGCTACCAACGGGCACCGCCACGGCCGTGAGCACCGTGCTCTTTAATCACGAATCAAATAACGGAAGGGCTTCCAACAAACCGCAACCCCCGCAGGAAATTCAGAAGAGAGTTGTAACTCACATTACAATATTCCCATCCCCGCCATCATCTGCCAAGGAATCGCTGCCATTACTACCACCGGAAGTTCCTGTGCACTCAGAACCGATTCCACTTCCGGTAGTAGTTAGCCCAGCTACACAGTCCCCACTGCCTTCAGCGTCAGTCCCAGCAGCGCCAGTAGTAGTTCCTGTAGGAAAACTGGAACCGAGCTCATCGCTGGAACTGTCTAGTGAGGAGAGTAAGAGTGGGTCATCCAAAATGGTTGTGGTGACGGAGGGGGGAGTTGTGACAGTGGCCGAACACAAAGCAGCCACACCCACGGCATCATCTGATTCAGGAAGCGGGAGCGGCGGTGGAACAGTTACGACTGAGGGGTCGCTCTTATTGGCCAAGCATTGGGGGCCTGAGAAACTTGTAAGTGCTGCCATCACGGACAATTTTACTACATTGATTGGGGGAATTTGATAATGTCACGACCCATTTGATATAATTTAGGTGGAAGTGTATCGAGAACCCAATAAGAGTCTCGGCATCAGCATCGTCGGTGGAAAAGTAGATCTGTACAACTCTTGCGGACCACCGGACAGCCAATCCCCAAACGCAATTTCCGGGATCTTCATCAAAAATGTTCTTCAGAATAGTCCAGCTGGGAAACCTGGATCGCTTCGGGTACGTATCAGATTTAAGTGATCCAGATTTTCAATAAATTGAACCCGTAAAAAAGGGTTTTCATTTCCTGTCAGGCTGGTTCCAAATCACAAGGTTTGTGCGTCGGTGATATGATTTTGGAGGTAAGTTTTTAGCAATCAAAAAAGTTCTGGAAGATTTTGCATAATTTTGTTTGTATTCAATTTTTCTTTAGGTAAATGGGATAAGCCTCAGAGCCGCAAGCCATGAGAAAGCAGTGGAAATTATAAGAGCTGCAGGGAATCCGGTTCGCTTTTTGGTTCAAAGCCTCGTCCAATGGGTAAAATCCTACTTCCTCGGTCATTAATTTCAAATTCTACAAATCTGTTCTTCCCTTTTCTCATTTCCGGTGGTTGGTTGGGTTATTTCTACAATGACTTTCACTTTATGCTTTCTTCCTTGATGGTCCCAGACTGAAGGTATGGGAAACTCGATTGACGAATCAGAAGCTTCCAAATCCTCAGATACCTCTCACTCCCAAACGGGGCAGTCACGATCTCAGTCCCAGTCCACCACGAGCTCTTGCACGAGTGAAACCTCGACTGCAACGAATAGTGAGGTTTCCACTGCTTCTTGTAGTAGCTACACGACGACCCGATCTCGGAGCCAGTCTGCGGACTGCTCAACAGAATGCTACACTTCATCCACAGAGGACAGTGACAAGGTGACACAGAAACCAAGGCACGAAACCATTTCCGAAGTGGATGACGGGGATGTCGAGAATGTGGAACTGGCAGAGGATGGCCACGATGAGAACAAGATGGAGGAGGTCGTGGAGTCGGATGAAGAGTCCATTGTCAAAGTGGAACCTCCATCCCCCTATCCTGCTGCTACCAACCCCCGCACTCCAGAACCTCCAGAATTAATCCAGGTATGACTAACCTCTTTTTCTTGACCTTTCTTCTACACTGTCTATCTTCCAACTTTGCTTATTTTTATTCTTCTACTGATTGAGTTGGTTATGATCACTCTTCTCCTAATTTTGCTTTCTTTTCTTGACAATCGATGAACTTGCATGTTACATTATTGAAACTCTCTTTTTTTATTTGCTTTTTATCCTCTTCAACTATTCCATCTTGTTGGGAATAGTGAGTTTCACGCTTTGAGTCTTACGTGGTGGTGTCCCAATTAGGATTACGACAAAGAAAGCAAGAAATAACGTCAAGTAGAAGCAAAATCTGGCGCGTTTTCTCAAAACAGGGCAAAACGAACAATTGGCACATGCATTTATGCCGGCGCAAGGAGATCATATTGGTTTGGTTCCTTCCTCCAGGACTACTTTCGTGTTTCTTATTTCCCTCTCTTTCCTAACTTCTTAACCTCCTCAACGTTTTTGGGGCCAATTTCAGCAATCTTTTCTGGAAACGAATGCTGGACACCCACAAAAATTCTTTTATGCCCACCAATAATCCTTTCCACACAGGGCAAGCTGAGATTTTTATTTTCAGTTTGGCTTATTGAAAATTTTTTTTTTTTGGAAATATTTCGTTTTACCAGTAGATTTTACTTTTTTGGCAGTAAAATACAAAATTCGAATGCTGAATTAGTTTTAGAATTTTACTGCCGAGAAATAAGTACTTTTGGAAAATATGGTGCTGGTAAATTCACCTCGAAGTACTTTGGGTGAAAAAAGATCGCTGATTTTATTTTGCATACAAAATGCATGAGCTGAAAAGTAGTTTACAAGTTGATAACGACGAGTAATCGCAAAATGATAAAGTTAAAAAGTTTGTAAACTTT
>JAQIWD010000779.1:0-17018 GCA_034694825.1 Anurida granaria
GCCTTCCTGTTCTCAGCGGGAGCTAATTGGCTTAAGTGGACGACACCATCCGCCCTTGGCTTCTGCTAGAAATCAGCCATTACTGGTTCCCAAATTAGAACAGTCACAGTCAAAATGTCATTTAGCAACAACGTTACTACAAAGTTTCCAAAGTCCCTTGGAAATTTGATGAAGTCTTCCCATTCTTTGCAATGGTGCTGCTGCTATGCTGTAACGATGAAATTGGATGGGCGTAATTGGTGGATAATAAGAGGGTCTCCGCATCCTGAAATCACCATTCATTATCTTCCGCGTGGATCTCCAGGAGGTGAATAAATCCAGGATCCAGGGAGAAGAGTCCAAATGTGTAAAAAGCAACAAAGAAATCCCAAACCCGGTGTTGCTCCACACCCAAACAATTGAAATCCAAATCCCAACAAACTTCCGAATTTATTCCTTTCTGTCAGATTTTTATGACACTCCCATGAAGTACCCTCGAAAAGTTGCTGAAACGACACGACGCCACTGCCTCCCAACAATCCCTTCCCCCCTACGCATTGTATTTTGATTAGACTTTTTGAAATCCAACAAATTTTGACTGAAATCAGATAAAAGGAAGGATGTCGAACTCTCAATTTTATTGTTGGGGAAAGTCTTTGTTTCCTTCCTTGCTCAAATATTTTCTTTCTATTGTCCATCCATGAGTGGCCCAACCCATAATCAAAAACGAAATCCAGTCATTATAAAACAAGGGAAAGAAGGAACATAAAACACGTCACGACAAAGGGATTCTTTGAACAATGCCTCTACGCTGATATGCTTTTAGGAGACGCTGCTCCTTGATATATTTTTTGAAACCAGTCAACCGAATCCTCCGTCGCTTAGGAAGGGATCTTGGATAATTACAATCAGAAAACAGGAGGAGATGATTTCATTCAAATTCAGTCAGAAGACAATGGAAATCCGCACTACATCATTCCGAACCCACAACCGTAAACATGTCGCTCCGTCAGAGAAATCAAGGCAAAGGCGGGGGAGAATGCAAATTAAAATGAGGTGGTTTGGAGTCGGATTTTTTAAGATCTAGGGATGCCGCTGCTGGTACAAGGGCGTGGAGTACTCATCCTCTATGCTTCACTGCCTAATTTTGGGGTAGAAAATTTGCGTCATCTTCTTCAAACCCATAAACGTCCAAATCCTAAATGAGTGATTTATGAACTCTCCATTTAAAACGGAAGAAAAGGAGGCGGATCAGGACTCTGCGGAGCCACTTACTTGGGGAAGCTCGCCAAAAGTTTATTTACACTCCCTGATGAGTGTGTGTGTAGTAATTAATTACGCTTAAAAATTGCAAAAGCAATTAAAGATAATTTAGAGCCAGGAGGATGATGCTCTGAAGACAGAAATAGAAAGCGTAAAGAATCGACGGCGTCACTTGCATTTGCATAGCATGTTGCGCCAGATCCTCCTTTGAACTAAACCTTCTGTTTTCTGTTGCGCTTCTTGATAATACCAGAGATCATCCCAGATCACTTAAATACGGAATTACTTAATTTCGCATGTGTTTGATGATTTGGAAGATGAAAAACAAGAGTCTGGCGCCTTGAGTAAAGAATTCCTTCCTACCTCTTCAGGGATATTGAACAATGTGGAATTATCACAACAACGTCTTCTTCTACATTTTCTGGGAAAAAGAAGACTCCGCACGCACATTAGTTAGAATCCTTCCTGAAGATGAAGATGGACGAGGATGAGGAAAGAAGGGAGGGGATGAAGAATGAAACTCCACATCTTCATGTCGGGATGATCACCACATCGCTGGAGAGCACTTGAGCGTCCAACTTGGGAAATGGAGAACTTAAGAGAAGGGATCTCGTGTAATTTCCTTTAATAAGACTAATAAGAACAACAGCCAGAGATAAGCCAGAAGATCACCAAAGACAGGAGGAAGAGCAGGAAGGCATTCGTTCGGAATACTATCCCCAGGATTCACTTAAGGAAATTCCAAAGGCCCTTCTTTTAGAATCTGTTAAAAGCAGAAGCGATGAGACATTTACGAACCAAGAACCTTTCAGTTTCATTGGAATTCTCTTAATTCTTAGCATCCCCACCAGACGACATGTGGAAAAATTACCAAAGCTTTCTCCTTGCCTCAGACGAATCTCATCAAGGAACGATCTTCCCACGATGATCACGAGGGGGACGAGAATGTGTCCATCCAAATCTTCCTCAGGATCAACATTAAAAGAAACTTAAGGCATTAGGTAATTGATGGACCGAAAGTTTTGTTTCCAAGGAATGAAACCCATGTCCTCATTCATGATTTCCTCCATGCATCATTGCTTCCCAACTGTCCCAACTTACCACCGCGACCGACCGTTGAGGAAGAACACGTTTGTTTTAATTTCCTTGTAATTCAATCCCTTCCCCAACAAGGAACGGTTGACGAGAAAATGGGCAGACGGACCAACCTGCTTCCCTCAAAAATTAACACCCGCTTCATGTCCATCCTCCAAGAACGTCCAGAAGGCTTAGACCTACAGACGAGTCGGGTAAAGTCAGCTCGAAGCGGGAACGCTGCTGCTGCTGTCACGAATGGACTCCTTTCATTTGCTGTTTCTCTCAAATATTGTCTTCCCCTGCCACTTCCATTCCAGCGTCGTAGCGGCTGCGAGTAAACGCTTCCAAACCTTGGTATCCAAGGGTCCCAAATCCAACAATGACGAAAATCCCATTTTCTCAATGTATGAGCATAATTTTCTGAAAAGGAAGTTCAATGAAATGGAAAACGATTGAGGACCGAGCAGAGTGAAGGCGTGGCACCCACCGCTCCCGAGGCAGATAATGGAAACCCTTGGAAGAAGAACCAGAGCCATGGGTGCTTGGAAGAAGATGAAGAAGAATGGAGAATCCCAACGGTCAAAACCTTCGGTCGATTTGTCTCTTGTTCCTTAAGGGTACAGGTGGGGAGAAGCCC
Source organism: Anurida granaria (assembly GCA_034694825.1). Lineage (NCBI taxonomy): Eukaryota > Metazoa > Arthropoda > Collembola > Poduromorpha > Neanuridae > Anurida > Anurida granaria. The sequence continues at coordinate 2,957 of JAQIWD010000779.1, forward strand.
AATTGAATTTGAAGGCTCAAAGAAATCTACCCAGGAGAGGAGAGAAATACGATTATGATTATTACCGGTGACGGGTCCTTAAGGGTCCCGTACTAAAGGATTCCAGGTTCCCTATCCTCGGCCAAATGCACCCAGGTCGCTTGGATGCTCCTGGAAAACCTTGCCCACCAATTTGTTATTCTTTCAAACTTCCTTTTCTGTACAAGTGTTCCAGCCCAAACAAAAAGGGTCCTAAAATCTAAGAAAATGCATTAAACTTTAAGGGAAATTGGAAAAAATGGAAAGTGCTGGGGTTGGGGTTCGTCGAATCCTTCATCTCTCTCCTGTCAATCCAGTTACCCCCTGCCAAGTCTGTTATTCTTACGCATCGGACCAATTAACCTTCCCTTCGTTAAAACAATACAGGCCGGGCGGGTTAGGGCGTAGAAAGTGAAAATGGAGTTGGGCTAATCCCCTTCCTTGGGGCCTTACAAGTGACAAATCCTTTTGCCTTAAGCCGACCAACTGCGGTTTACTCAATCCACAATCTCCTCGCTTGTAGTTTTAGCTTCGAAATTTTCTAATTTTAACACCACGCAGCGATGGGGCACACACCCAATGTTTCCATTTTCTGAAAAAGGACCTTAAGGGACAGGGACAGGGATCCTCCTCGTCAAGAACCTTTACAAATTGAACATTTACGCTTCATCCATCTCTTTTTTGGACACTGCATTGTTACTTTAGGTAAGAATGAGAAAATCCCTGGACAAGATTTTAGAATACAAAAGGGAGTGAATTAAGCAAGACGGGAAAAAACGGAGAAATTTTATTCCTTCCAATAAATTCACTTTGCATTATCCAGGGAATAACTCCAGGTAAGGGAATGGGGGTCCTAAATCTTTTCCAACAAGAAAGAAAGACAACAATGGAGTCACCCATTCTTAGCTCAAGGGATCCTTCGTAGATAAGGGAACCCAGAAATAAAGGACACTTAATCATTCGACATGACCCATACGATCCATTCCCTGTCTCATCTACCATGGGTGCAGCTTCCACCATTTTCATCCGACAAACATCAACTTTTTCCATCGAAATGTCGTAAAAGGGTTCCACCATGAACTTAAATTTACCCGAAATTAGAAAATGAAGGTTCATATCCACAAGTTTTAGTTGACTTAGAAAATACTATCCGTAAAAAATCTTTAAGGAATCTGGGTACTTACCGCTATTCGTCCCTGGATTCGTGATCATGACCCAGAAATCAATGGTCTTTTCCTGTCCCAACTCTTCATAGTCCCACTTCTTCTTGACCCGGACGGCTCCGTTGGGCTCAACAGTGACCCATGGATTCTCATCCCGAATTTTAAAAGATTCAAATTCAACTTCCTTCTTGAGCTCAAAGACGACGCGTCCTTCGGAATGTGCTTCCGATTCCAGAAACTCTTTCCGAACGGTGGGTCGAACTGCCCTGGTCACACGGCGTTTTGTAATTCGATGCTCGTAGACTGGTGGTGATTCCAATTCGTCCATGACCTCATTTCCTTCCACTTCCGACGGTTCGTTGTCCCCTTCCAGGACGATGACCATCATCCCTTCATCATCAGAGCCCTCAGAGAGCGTGTTGGAGGTGAGAAGGGTTGAATTTCCGGTTGGTGCTGGGATTTCAGCAGGGATGATAGTGATGTAAACCTTTGCTGGGTTAGCAGAGCAGAGAGCCGATGAGCGGAGATCATGGGCTTCAACTTCCAATTCATATTCTTGAGCTTCCGGTGGATTTACCAATAGGATTTCCCCAGTTTGTGGAACGACGACAAAGGGATGACTTCCTGAGGTGAGGCGGTAAGAGACATGATCCCCATCTGCGTCAGTTGCTTTGACCGTCCCCACAACTCGGAAGTGCTTCAGGAAATGACTTATCGACGTGTAGTTCCCAACCTGCCAATGATATTCGGCCGATTCAAAGACCGGTCGGTTGTCATTCACATCATCGACTTGAACCTTGATTTTGATTAGGGCAGAGTCTACACCTACACAGTCATAAGCCTTGACCACGACCAGATATTCCTTCTTCTCTTCCCTGTCCAGCTGAGATGTCGTGAATAGTTGAATCCCTCCAGTGGTCTCGTTTTTGCTGACATGGAAGAGTCCTTTCCCGTCTCCGCTTATGATCTCGTACCTGAGGAGGCGGTCCGGGTCAGAGGAAGGGCGTAGGAGCCCAAGTCCCTCGACTCGCGTCCCGACTGGTTGGTTCTCGGCCACTGTACCCTCAACTGTCTCCTTGGGGAAACTGAGCATGGCATGACTATCAAGAACGTATAGCTGGAGCGTATAAGTGGTAGAGAGATTTGATTCTGGGACATCCTCTCGGACCAGTAAGGATACGGGATGGTCCATTAGGTTGGACAAGTTGGCAGTGGACATGAGGAGTCCTGAATTGAGGACGGTGAAGTAGGAGGAATATTCATTGGGAAGGAGTCGGTAGATATGGTTCCCAGTTCCTGTCTCCAGGCCAAACTTTTTGATGCTGTAACCCGGGTAGATGTCATGGGGAACTCGGAGAACATTTCGGCGCACAATGGCCAACCCAATTGACTCGGGGAGGTTGGTCAAGAGCAGGATCACGAAATGCACAAAAACGAGACCCAGGGTCCCGAGGAATACATAATTTGTCCTATGAGTCATTTTGTGAATGAGTCCAAGTCCTTGTCACTAGATTGGAAAGTCCATGTTACTTATCCGGCTCCATTCATGTGACTCGGCTGGCTGTGAGCATAAAAGAAAATACACCGTCAGTTAAAAATAGACAAAGGAATGGGGAAAAGAGTACAAGATGAAAAAATGAAGTTGAGGAGAAAAAAGACAACAGAAAACAGATCCAGCGAAGTGACTTGTGCTAAAAACAGAGCACTGGAGATTTCAGGCTCGCCGACTTGTTTTCCTCCAAATGAAACTCGTGCGTAAGCGGTTCTCGTTGTGCTGCACTGCAAGTGAACCCGGAATGAACCGATTGAACCGAAGTGCCTCTTCTGGAAAAACTGGGATCTGGAACATGACATGCGTGCGGAAAGTGAAACAAACGCAAGGGAAAAGCACCTCTCTCCATCTCACAAGCCTAGTCGACGGGAATCCCACAGGAATGAAAGGGAAAAGTCCAGGACAGAGCGTGGTGGACTGGTACTGGAACTACTGGAATATCCTTCAATTCCATTAAAGTTCATGGTCTTCTAAAGCAATTCTGTCCTAATACAATGCCATTTACAAATCCCACGCAAAATCCCATTCCAATTTGTAAGAAGCTTCAGATGAATCAGATGCATCGAATTTGCGGTCCCTTACCAAATGAATTTCAGTCAGTCCCTCTCCCTGCATTGGTCCAAAGATCTATAGTTGGATTCTCAGGATAAATCGGATGCAACAAATACGCCAATAACAATTCTGTACACGATACGGTTCTCCGTCTGCTGAACCTGACCGTACCCCGCGCAGCTAAAGGTCACGGAATTAGATTCGTCAGGAGGTGTAGGTGACGGACAGGACAGAGACCGTGAAGGGAACAAAAAACTTATTGTCTTCGCCTGTAACAATTTAGCATTAGCCCTAACTGCCCTTTCATTCGCCCATTTTTCGGGTTCCCTACCCATAATCTGCGATCTTGTAAAGATGTTGGGTAGTTTCAAGGTACGACCGCGGCGTTTCCTACTCCTTCCTGCCCTAATTAATTACCGAGCTGAGCACACGACCGACCTAAAAGTGGAAATTCTTGTTTCAAAGAAAAGGGACACGAGGACGATAAGGATAAAGAAAGGGAAAACTGTATCGTAAATCATAAAGACAAAAATATTGTCAACTTTACTTACCTTAAAGTCATAAAATCCTCTTCCAATAACAATAATCTAATACCAGTTCCAGTTCCAGTGGCAGAACATAAACACTTTCACTTTGACCTTTCACACACGTCAAAATTAATCGTTGAACTGGAACTGAATGAGAATGGTTGACCTTTCACGTTCGTTCCTGTCACGGCCCGCCAAAACGGTCCATTTCTGTCCAAAATCTCACAATACCCCACAGCGTCACGTTTACTTCCTAAAACAATTAAACTGAGACTACTTAAACTCAAATCAGCGATGGATTCTGAGGTAACCTGGAGGAAGGGGCTCAAATAGATCTTCCTCACCCGTCAGAATCCTCCTGAAAACTAAACAAGACTTTACGATGCAACTCATAGCGAGGGGAGCCAGAAGTAGTGTGGATTCATCCGAAAAAACTCGGGTGGGTTTAAGGGCGATGGAGCAGGAGAGCCGAAGCTTACGTTCAGTTCCGAAAGAATTCGAACTTGGAATGCCCCACGGCAAAATTCGATACTTGGTGGGCTCTTGCTATGTGCTATGGCTACGAGTTCAGGATTCAACGTGAACCCCTCCGCTATGAGGCTTTCCACGTTAATCCGGAGGAGCCGGGTATAAAATCCCACTAGGATGCTTTCCCTTGATGATGCATCTCGACTCTTCCCAGAAGAGAGACCGGGGAGATTATTATTGTCAACATAGAGTTCCCTCACCCCGACGACGACGTAGTAACGAGATCCACGTGGAACGACGCATGTATCCCCAGCGGCCATTTTGAGGCTGGAATGACCCTGGGCCCTGGAGAAAGTTCAGCGACATGACCTCGCTGGAGAAGGAAAAGAACTCTGGAAGAGATCCCAAGGCTGTAGAAATGAAAGCATTTTAATTATATGAATCAAGTAAAGTAAACATTTGTTTGAAGAACTCATTTGTTCTCCCCGGAAGTAGTTGCTAAATTAGGAGTAACATTTTAGTTATTAATCGCGAAATAATTCCTTGTTGCAAGATTAATTCTTAAAGCAAGGCACTACGAGACTGAACAAAAAATAATCACAATTCATTCCATTCATCCTAAAGTTCTCTCAAGTCTACTGGGAAGTTCCTTTAGGGCTGAGCCTTCCCTCCCTTTTATTAGTTTAGACGTGAGGCTGGGTTTAGACGCAGTTTTGCTTCCCGCAGGATTCCTCATCCGTGCAAATTTCACAAGCTGAAAATCCTGGCTGGGTGTAGAAAGCCCGGACTTTCCGGGTCGTATCGTAGTAGTCATAGACAGAAACGAAGGCTGGAGCTGGATTGGCAATTTTGAAGATCCGGGCTGCGGGGACTTCGAGACACCGCTCCGTTGCATCAAGGGAGGTAAAGTAAATGTTTAGCTGCGTGTTTCCTTGGTCAAGCTCAAGTCGCTTGACTCGATCCACTTGACGGAGCGGGGCTAAATCCTCCTGGTCAAAGGTGTACCCGGATGGTAGGTTGACTTCCATAACGGCCATGTTGGATTCTGCTTTCTTCCCATCAGAAGATTCGTATGAAGTGCAAATCTTGAGTTTCAGACCTCCCTTTTGTTCCGTGGGGTCAACCTGTCAAGAAAAAAATAAAAACAAAATTTAGCTGTAAATTCAATTAGCAACATCAACACCCACAAATGCAAACTAAGGAAACATCGCAGTACTTGTTGTAATTTTTTTCCAGTAATTTTTTGTATGGCACTAACCGTGACGTCAATGGCAAAAACTGGAGATTCCGACTTGTCTTCCAAATAATATGACCAGGTTAGTTGTGCCAGGGCAGATCCCTTCCCTGTTGCTTCGAAAGTGACTTGGGTCGTAGTGGTGGACAAGAAAACTTCCTGGAGGACCATGGCGTTGGACTTCTTGACTGCAAATTCCGTGGTTGATATCTCAGGCTCAGCAATGGCTTTGACCTTAAGGTCATTATCATTGGAGCGCGTAGTCAACGAGAATTTCCCAAGAGCGGTGAGACCAACGACCGTGTCTTGCGTGGATTTGAACCCACCCTCTGCATTCCGTTGCCCCAAAAGCCACTTTCCACTCGACAAGGCCTTCTCCAGGTCATTATCGTTGAGGTACATGAGGACAGAGTAGGCCGTCATTTCCACAGAAACGGGCTTCGTCTGGGGTTCCCAATGGTAAGTGATGATAGTCGTCTTGTTGTCATCCTTTGGCTTCTCCTTCTTTGGTGGTTCCCAATACACCAAGTCCCCATCCTTCTTGGCTAATTTCTCCAGGGCATCATGGAAGGCCCCTTTCTTTTCATGCTTGGCTGCTTGGAGGGTGTAAGTGACGAGCGTAAGGGGGTATGGATTTACAAGGGTCAATGGAGTACTCGAGATGTAATTAAGTCCCTTGGCAATCACTTCGTCAAAATTGACTTCCGGTTGACCTTCGACGGGCGTTGAATTTGTGGCCTTGGATTCAATGAAAGCGAGAAGGACGTAGGCGGAGAGTGAATACGAGTCTGCTGAGCCTCCCTTCATCTCTGCATGGATCACTGTCCCGTGCTCTACGAAACTCCCATCAGTCTGCTGCTTCTCAGCAAGGAATTTAAGAGCGGCCTGGACGACCTTGGGGTCAATCGTGATGTGAGGTGTGGCAGCAATGAAGGATCTGGCGACAAAAGCAGTGAGCCAAGTAGATCCCTGCAAGTCCGACTCTCCAAAAGCGGAAAAGGACCCATCCGTATGGCGATACGTGAGTTCTCGTTGGTAACCGGACTCCAAAAACCGAATTGCCTTGGCCTTGATTTCATCAGTAAGGGATCCAGAGGCCTTCAAGTATTCCAGGATGACAATGTCAGGAACAAAGTTTAGCATATTTTGCTCTCCGCCTAAAAATAAAAGAAAATGGTAATTTGTCTTAACAAGAACATAAGTTCCGGCAGGTAAGCAAGATCTTACATCCGCAGGGCATTTGAAGAAGTTTGTCCAAATTATTAATTGTGGATCCGAGTAAATCCGAAATCACGGAAATCTTAACCACGTCCGCTCCCTCGACTCTTTTCGGTGGAAATTCGGTTCTGAGTGTCTGCTTCATGGAACTCTGCTTCCGCAAATCCATCAACACTGCCTTGTTCCGGGTCTGCTTCTGTCCCGGTGGCTTCACAATAAGGATTTGACTCAGGGCATCTCCAGCAACAGGGCACGTCGCTTTCACGTCCAATTTCATGTTTCCAAACTTGATTGCCTTGATGACAAAGGTAAGGGACTTTACTTGGGTTCCACCAACGACAATATTCTTGGCCTGGAGCGGAAGCGCCACCGTCTTGTTCCCTTCCTCAACAAACTCAAAGGCGCTGTAAGCATTTTGGAGGGTGACGCTAGCCGTGACCTCATTTTCCATGTAGTTATGGACGAGGACTTGGAGTCCGAAAATCTCTCCCTTGACAATCGAGTAGGGTTTGTTGAGAGTGATGAAGAAGGGACGGAAAGTTTTCAGTGTTGTTGGGTTCAGGGTAAGGCCAATCCCCGTTTCGGGGCTTAGAGAAAATCCAGTTATTATCCAGCTCGTGAGGGTGTCCGGAACTACTTTCTCCAGGGTGTAATGGGCTTGCGTAGTTTGGATCTCCTGCCAGAGCCATGTTTCTGGAAAATCCTTTCGTACTCTCACTTCCATGGCTCCAGCCCCTGGTGCGCCAGCTCGGTTGCTTTCGAGAGACATCGGGGCAGCGAATGCTACGGCGTCCATGGCCATCTCCGTGTGGGCCAGTTTCTTGCGAATCATCATCCCGCCGCCGCCGCGGTTCGAGTAGTATGGTCGCCGAATGTGTCGCTCCTTTTCCAAATTGGCGTTGGTTAGGACGATAAGTCCCGCCTCCTCAAAGATTTGGAAGGCACTCGACCCACCCCACATCCTGTAGTTGTTCAATTGGTTTTGAAATGCTTTCACTTCATCCTCAATCGTCTTGACGGTAATGTCACGATCTTCCTTCAGAAGGAGCACTGACTGGTCAACTCCTCGGACAGCAATGACAGATCCCGCTGTTGTATCCATGGAGATATTCACAGTCTCTCCAGGCTCGGCCACATCCTTGGACAGGCTCAAGTTCAAAAAGTTGTCAAAAACGGAGTTGACGGTGAATTTGGTAGAATCGACCCCAACTTCAAGCGTGGGTTGAATGACCGTGTATACCAAAAGCGTAGCCTCTGGAGCAGCTCCACTTGGGACGAGGACTTCGAAACTGTGATCCTTGACTGCCGCCGGCAACGTCAGGCGCTGAATGTCCAACACTTGTCCACGCCCGTAGAGAACGTAGGTCAGGGCCGAGAATGGCTTGTTCAACTTTACGGATGCTGTCACCCGACTATTGACTGGAGGATTCCGGGTGTTGAGGCTCACGTCCATGTAAGTCTTGGAAGGGGAGTGAAGGCGCTGCGGAGGGTAGAAAGTTTGTGTCAAGTCACGGTAAGTGACCTCGACGGATGACGCGCTCATGAGTTCATTCGTTGGTGTATCGATCGTAATTTTGACAATCCCTGTAGCTGGGATTGGGAAATACTTGACTCCGTCCTCAGCCAGAAAGGAGTAACCGTGGGCAATTTTGAGCGCTTGTGGATTTTCATCCCCAATTGGTTTCCCATCTTGAGTGACCACTTTAAAAGTGAGCGTCAACGGAAATCCTGGTTTATAATTCCGCTCTTCCTCAATCATCTCAATTTTGTATGCATATTGATGAACCCGGATTTTAGATGTTCCATTCTGCTCGCGCCCAGTTAGCGCATCTGTGACAGTAGCGCTCAGTTCATATTCCTTCTCATAGGTCAAAGCCTCTGACTCGAGCTCGGCCCGGACATCAAACTCAAAGAAAGCAGAGCCATCAATTTCGGATTTTTTGGAAACGACCTTTGGCGGATCTCCCCAGCGGTATTGTTGGTATTCCGAGATTTTGATTTCACAAGTCCCCTTCATTGGTTTCCCATAGGTGTAAGCAGCTTTGACCTCTGCCGTGAACTTTGTATCGTTGAAGGTGATAAAGGGGGGTAGGATGACGTCCACTTTGAATTTTGGCAAAACGTACTGATCCACGGTAAATGATTGTGAGGATTCCTGACCGTTGGCCTCAGACTTGATTTGCCAATCTCCCAAATTCGGTTCTGGAGAAAGTTCCAGTTTGGTTGCAAGGATCCCTCCAGTCAATTTCTCCTGTTTCCAGTTCTTGATGACGTTTTGCTGGGGGTCGAGAATGGTTATGTCCACGAGCTGCTCAGTCATGGGACGAAGGAACCGGTTTAGCATCACCACCCGAAAGTTGACAACTTCTCCAGGCTTGTAAATTGGTTTATCGGTTTGGATCAGGAGTGACTGCTGCTTCGTGTCCTTGTACACCAAATTGGAGTCCTCGACCTTGAATTCTCCATTTTCTCCTTCTGCAGTAATGGTCAAGTTGTAACGACTATCAGGGAGGTCACCAAGTTTCAGAGCCACTGTCAAACTCTGTCCGGGCTCGACACGAACCTTCTCCGACGTCGCCACCACCGTATCTTTCACTTCTTCAGCTTTTTCTTCCCCACCTTCGGATCCATCTGGGTTGACGCGGAGGATAATAACTTCAGTGTATTCCTTGTAGGTCTTGAGGGTAAGGACAAAGGTCATTGGGGCTTTCGCAGTCGATTCCACCCCGATGGTGACATTGTAGTCTGTGTTTGGGCGGATGAGTTTTGGGGCGACGGCTGTAAAGATTGACGTTCTTGTCGCGACCGTTGACGGCGTACCCACTGCAAAATTTAGAAACGCAGTCAAGTAAGTAACCGTGGTCAACAATTTCCTACCGAGTTTGAACATTGCACTGTTTCCTGACACACTCTCTAAAACTAACTAAAATTTGAACGTAGAAACACTCTTGTCTATTAAATTGTCTTTTCGATAGGAACCTCACTAATTGGAATCTAATGACATTAGGTCAACTACGTGGAGGAGCAATTACTGATATCGTTCCCTTGGGAAAGTTCCAACTTTTATGAGTCTTTAAGTTTTTAATCTTGCAATGGAAGGTCTGGATTAGTATCCGGTTATTAATAGCTTGGAACAGGAGAAAAACAGAAGGTGCGTCCTTGGGGTGTGGATTAGAAGGAAGAGAGTCACGTCGGAGTGATTGGGAATCTCCAACTGAATGACCCAAGATGAGGCAAAGTGTCAAGGAGAGATACTCGTCTGACGTGACAACCCACAAGATTCACTTGAATCCCTACGTCCAATTCCTATGAAACTACCCCCACTCTCTACTAACAACTTCCCAACGACTAATGTTGTTTTGATTGAAAGGGGAAAACTTTATGGAAATAAATTGGGGTCTCTGGTGAATAGGACAAAGGGAAGAAGGATTTAAGTCTGACTCATGAGTCAATACTAAACCGAGTTAACATGCAACCCAAATGCTTGCTTTGCCTATGTTTCTAAGTTTTGGATTTTATGTCTTTTCAGAAGGACAACTTACCCATTATTATTCTTTAATTTGCAATTCACAATTACGCGTGAGACTTTTGGTTTTTGCTTTCAGTTAACACTGACGTAACAGAAACGAGAAGCATCCCACTGTCTGTCATTCATTATTCTTTGTTTTCTTTCATGTGTTCTACTCACTTAACTTTGGCCAAAACAACACAATTTGATTACTCCCAGATTAAATTCATTAGAATCACAAACATCGGAAACATCCCAAGAATGGTAAGTTGTGCAATCAATGAATTTCCAGAAAATAATTAAACTCATCTTATGATGAGGATGACGCAGACGACGACGCTACTTCACAGTATTTCCGTTCATGCAATTCCTACTCTACTTACTATTCACACTATTCATCTCTAAACAACCATCCGCTCTAATTTAAATAATTCCACATCCTGCCCGGGGTCGTTGGGGCTAGACTACGCGTAGAAATAACAAAATTGAAATACCCCATGATCTCTTACGTGATGACGACATGTTCAGATGATGGTCCGCGAAAATCCGGGATCCGCAGAAAAAAAACAGCAAATACGCAGCAGTTTCACTGGAATTGGTGATGCGCGTCCGTCTACTTTCCAGAAATTATTGAGATTTACAAAAAATTTAATAATTCTTGTGCGGTGTTGGCGTTGGCGTTGTAAGTTGCAGACTGGATGATGATTATGGAGGAGTGTCGTGGTCGTGGTAGCCGGTGACGAGACAAGGGAGTTGACTGAAAACGACAAAAACTGGATAAGGAGCTAGATAAATGGTCTGACCGGAGCAATTCAGGTAAATTCAAGGTTAATGGATAATTGTGTCTTTTTGAAGGTGATTAGAAGGTCAACGGGAGTGGGCTTTAAATCTCCTCTCCTAGTATTAGCAGTAACAAAACGACAAAAAATGTTATGAGTGTGGGTATGTAATATGGAATGACTCACCCGGCGCCAGACAGCTGAGAAACAGACGGAATTGGCAACAAAACCCAAAAAGCCTGCGAGACAAGGGCGAGAAGTTCCGAATCCGTCTAAAATCCCAAAGGAAGATGAAGATTCCACTCAGATGACCTTCACTTGACATTGTGAAACTAAACGATACGAAATTATCCAACGCTGCGACGACTTTTCAAGAATTTTTTATTGTTAATTCAAAAAAAAAATTGAAAAAGTTTGAATATCATAAATTTTAAAATTCGCGGGTAAATCAAGAATGGAGTAGGAATGAAGGCGGGGTTACTTTTACACCTCGAATCTGATTGGTTCTAGTAAATTCTAGCGTAAAAGTTGTAAAATTGGTTACAATGAACGTGGAAGGGTCCAAAAAAGTGACTGTCGGTTGTTTCATCTTATGGACCTGAAATTACGAAATTAAAATACCTAAAAGCAGCCAGTAGATTATTTTGTTACCCTGGTGATGTTTGTTACGAAGATGGATGGATGCTGATGTTGTTTCCGCCACGAGGTAGAAAAGCCGCCGCCGCCATTTCCAGTCCAGAACTTACTCACTAGGGGTCAACCATTTCCTCGCAGAAAATCGCAGATTGGCGGTGTTGGCACTTTCGCACTTAATTCCCACCAACCCACCGACCCACCAACCTCGCCAAGTGCGAAGAAGTGCGAAGGCGGGAAGGAAAAAATTCGAATGAGCCAATCCGGAGAAGTGCTACTTGAGTTTGCCAGAGAGAAAATCTCCACACCTCAGGGGCTTGTAGGGGTCAACCAGTCTGGAATATCCATTTAGCATTCCAATTGCAACACTTCCTAACCTTTACCCTAAATTTTGGCGACCGTCTTGTTTTGCTCCAAATGTAAAGCAAATTATTAAAAGTCAATCACTTGAGTTCTGACTAACTTTTCCCAGTCATCCACTTGATGGCGACAAAAAGAATTCGACGATTGGACTGCACACACTTTGCTTTGATCCCCTAGACAAAGGTCATTTAGTAAAGTAAATTCACCAACGCAACATTTAAAGGCAACCGCAAACAAATCGAACGTTGACTTGCACCTTGCCGTGGAATTTCTGTATATAAGAATCTGCACCACCTCACTTCTTGAGAAAATTGCTTCGAGGCATCCTGTCCCTTGAAAAGCAAAACGGAGTTTGGAGTGCAAGATTTTGACAATGGAGGAAGACAATGAAGGCACTGAAATACCACGACAGAAAAGTATGTTGGTTACGACTGACATGCTAAATCCGGGATTACCAGTCCCCGAAGCACATCCTGGAAGTAGGAAGATTGAGCTGACACTCTGTCTCATCAAACCGGATGCCATTGAGCAGGCAGATGAAATTGTTGCCATTCTTCGTCGAGAAGGATTTGCCATTCTTCAGGTAATTACATAGCCACATTCTTTGTTCCACATCAGACCAGCCTCTAAATTCTATTTTCTACCAGGCTCGACGTGTACGCCTGAATGCTGAGCAAACGTCTCAATTCTACCAAGACAATTACGAATTACCGTGGTTCACAGACGCCGTGGCTCATCTCTACAGTGGACAAATAATAGCGCTCATTCTGTCAGGCCCTGGAGCCATCAAGCATCTAAACATGATTTTAGGCCCTGAAAAATACGAGGTATCACCATCTTAACTTTCATCCAGCATCGCCAGTTACTTCTCTTGATAGACGCATTCCATCTCTCCAGGAACGGAAAAGTTTCCCAACATCCCTTCGAGCTCGGTTCGGAACAAACGGAAGTGATATCAAAAATGGTCTCCATGGATCATTGACGGAATCGGACGCTTTCCGGGAAATCCATTTCTTCTTCCCTGATCGTAAGAATCCTGTAATTACTGCCAAGAATCCTTTGACTCGGAAGCTGAACTGATTTATTGACTTTATAGGAGTAATCGAGCCCGTACTCACGAGTAACTTTGCTTCATACTACTTGAACGAGAACGTTCATCCCGTCCTAAATATTGGACTGACAGAATTGGTCCGGGAGAAACCGCAGGATCCGGTCCTCTGGCTCTCTGATTGGCTAATCAGCAACAACCCCAACAAACCCAAGGAACTGTCCGACGTCGTTTGCAAAACGAAGGAAACATAAATCGCCAACTTAGCACAACAAAAATCAATTCTGAAAATATGCTCGAAGCGACTGAAAGAAAACCGAGAGTCCACGAAATACAATAAAGAATCAAATAAATTCCAAGAACTAAGTGGTTTCCTCATTTTCGTATGAATAGCAACAGCAAAATCTGGAGAAGAGGTCATTCTGGGGTCATTTCCTCTGGGGTCAGGTGTCTCGTTGGGGCAATAGCGCTGAGGTCTGGGGTGGTTAGAGATTTTGCAAATTCATCCAGAGGGTCATACTCATGAATATTTCCACGTTACTTGAACTTGTCCAAATTTTATCAAAATCAAAAAAAAAATGCTAAAATGTGAAAAATTTGCAATTACGTATTTTGCAAATATGAGAAACAGTTTTGATCGACCAACTTCGATGAACACAATGCAAAGTCAACGAATTTTCTAAATCGTTTTTCCTGAGAAAGTGTGAACTTGTTCGAACAGACAAGAAATTGTGGACACCCTGCAGTGTTGGAAGTTCCGAAATTCAAATTTTATACCGGGAAATACAAATTTGAACAAAACCAATCACCTTCAATCAGACAGACAGACGTCGACTACGTCAGACTTCAATCGGTTCAATCGGTTCATCAAATTAATCAACAAAGCTCAATAATTTGGTTCCCATTACTTTTGAGTTAATATTGTTCCTCGTTCCGCCTTGGTTCTACCCACTGTTCCAGCATCACTCAATTCACTGCTGCTCAACTTTCAACAAAAAG
>JAQIWD010000780.1:0-17016 GCA_034694825.1 Anurida granaria
ACAGCGAAATCGCTGATTTATTGGGGTGTGGGGTGTGGGGTGTGTAGGGGTGTGGGGTGTGCATTTTAGTAAAACCCACTTTTTTTGGTTTCAAATTTCAATTTTTTGTTTTCAAACAACATTTTAGTTTGTTCTTGTTCTTGTTCAATGTTCAGACGTGTTCATTCTTGTTCCTGTGTTGTCAATTACTAATCAAGTAATTTAGTAACTCACGACCAGTGGACACGGTGGTGGCGAGGAGGATTTGATACCGTCCACCATGGCTTCCAAAAACTTCATGTCCAACATCCTGGACGAACTGATGGGAAGGAATCGGGATGCCCTACCTACTGAAATCCCGAAACAAATCCAATGGGATGATCCGGAGGTAATTAGTAATTAGAATCTGGAGACAATGATTAATGAACATGGATCAACATGACATGATTGAAAAAGTTTCGATATTGGATCTGTAATGAATTCTTGTTATTCCTTCCTTAGATTTGCCCATACTACCTCGTCTGTTTCTGTCCGCATGAACTGTTTGTAAATACCAAGGCGGATTTAGGGACTTGCACCAAGTTTCACGATGATCAATTGCGGAAGAAGTACTTGGAAGAGGCACCCGCCTATAAAAGGTCCCAATTTGAAAAAGAGTTCATACGATTTGCTGAAAAAATGATTTCGGACATTGAAGGTAAAATCAAACGAGGGAAAATGAGGATTGCACTCGCCAATGGGCCTGATGGGGTAAGCCTCTTATCATTAGTTTGTTCTAATGTGCTAAGAATTGTTAGTAATTGTTTCTGTAATTACTTCTAGGGTACTTATGCCGGTCCCGGAAGCAAGAATGCTGAGCGAATTGCCCTCCTCACGGAAAGGATCAACGCTCTGCTAGAAGAAGCGGAAGCTGCAGGCTGTGAGGGTGACGTCGAAAAGGCTCAGGGTATCATGAAGCTCTGCGATCAAATCAAGGACGAACGTGAACAGTTAAAGTGAGTTTGGGTCATGGGGCATGGGTCATATAGACTATGTGACATAGTGTAATTTCATGTTCTGTTTCATATATTCCAGGTCGAGTGAAGTGAGCCATCCTTGGAATCCTGACAAGGCAATGCAAGTTTGCGAAGTGTGTGGTTCGTACTTGATCATTGGGGAGGCTCAACACCGGCTCGATGACCATATTATGGGGAAGCAGCACGTCGGCTTTGCAATGCTCCGTAAAAACATGGATGATGTTCGAAAGTCGGTCCAGCAGAGGGAGGCGGAGGATCGGGAACAGAAGGAATTAGAACGGGAACGAAGAATTGGGAGTAGGAGGGATGAGCGGCCTGGCCCTCCTCCAGCCATGGACGCTGATCGTCGCCGGGATGACAAGGATTCACGTCGGGATCGGGACAGGGACAGTCACCGCCGCGGCGACCGTGATAGAGATCGGAAGCGACATCGTTCCCGCTCCCACGATAAGGACAAAAAGGACCGACATCGGGACAAGGACAAGTCCAGAGATAAGAAACGGGACTCTTCTAGAGACAAACGGCGACACTCCGATGAGAAGAAGAGGTCAAAGAGATCCAGGAGTCGGAGCAAGAGCAAAAGCCGGAAGCGCTCACGGTCCAGGAGTCGCGACCGGAAGGATCGTCACAGTCACCGTCGTCACCGTGATCACCGGGACAGTGACAGGGATAAACACGGTAGCAAGGACAAGGAACGGGGTAAGCGATTTTCTTTTCCAGGCCCACCTCCTCCAATAGTTTGACTAATTGCGGCAACCTTGCCACTGCAGATAAGGAAGCTGAAGTGTCGCCCAAGGAGGACAGTGAGGTTCCTGCTCAGGAACAACTTGGCTCACCACCGCCACAGAACCTTGAAAGTCAGGATGTCGCCACCGCTGTTGAGACGTCACCACCACGGGTTGACCTGCCAGCTCACGTCTCACCGGAAGGGATAGACATGGAGGAAGGGAATGAAAGTTCACCGCCTGGGTCAGTCTAGGGGCTTCGTCACTAACTTTGATCGGTAACCAAATCCTTTAGAAGGTAAGTTCATCTAATTGGCTTTCCTTTGTTCTAATTGCGAGTTTCATCCCGGCCGTCACCTCGATTTAGTCTTAATGGTAATCATAATCAATCATGAATTAATTCCATGATTGGTTAAGGGGGTTGAAAGGGTCTTGTGTCTTCCTTTTTCAAATGGATTCATTCAATGTCTTCAAAAGTTAAGTTCAAGGTTAGAAAAGTTAACAGAAAAACCTAACGACGAACTTTGTTTGACCTCAAGCATTTTAAAGCAGCATTCTGAAAACTGAAGATTCCAGAATTTAATCTTTTGATTCTTTTTCCAGGTATCCAGCCACAGTTCCAGGGATCCATCTTGGTTCACCTTCATCAAAATTCAGTCTCTTGCGCTTCACCGCCGTGGGCTTCTCCACTCTATGAATCACGAGGTTAGTTGTTGCATGGAAAATGAGGAGTTTAGGATTAATTACTTAATTATTCTTAAATTATAATTCATGCTCCATCACGAGTAAAGCACTTGAAAACTTTCTTTGTTTCTGTAAAATTCTCTTTGTTCTTTTCCTGTAATAATTCCAATACCGTATCCCTCTAAATTCTGTTTAGATTAATAATGTATGATGTAGTTTATTTACTAGTGAAAGTGATTAGTGAATTTAAAAGTCCATTTTTACAATTCTCAACCGAGAACCGTAGAGGACAAGCAGTGGTCGCCCCAGCATCTTCCCTTCCGTCAAGGAAGGATTTCCGAATGCAGAAAGGTAATTTTAAGTTGAGTTTCAAAATTATGCAAATTATATCCCAAATTTACTCGGGTTTAATAAAAACCATGAAAGTACTAAAACTTTTTTCTAACTGCTATGAAATTGAGTAGATGAGCTCAGGTTTTTCTGGTTTTTGGACTAGAGGACAAAGGAGACCCAATTGGGCCCCAAGGATTTCCTTAATTGAATTTACTTAGTCCTTTATCTAGTTGACAGATATTTCTGGACAATCTCCATGTGTCATGTCTTGTCTCCTGGAAGAATGGATTACAGGCACTAAAGCAGAATAAAGACACGGACGGAAGACGGAGGAGTCTTTTCAGCGTCCACTTTCCTTTCAAGTTGGAAATTGTAAAAGGAATGAACCCCACCGTTGCGTGCACATCAATTGATTAACGATTTTCATCAATCAACTTTGCAATTTGTTCCAAATTGCTTCCAAACAGGAAGTACAAGGGAACGGTTGGGGGAGTCACCAGCTTCAAGTGTCAGCGGACAAGACCGTGGGAGCAGCGGTGGTGGTGGTTCGTCATGTAAAGGACTGGAAGGATACAACGATGGGAATCAGCACACGTTGTGTCGTTCTCCTGGTGGTTTTCAGCGTTTTCACCACTTTTCCTGTCGCTTCCTCCGCAGCGTCATCACAAAACGCTTTCAGTGGTAAGCTTGAGCGTTTACATAAAATTTACTTAGGTTAGGTTAGGTTAGGTTATGTTACAAGTTAGTGAACAACACCCTACTAAAACTACAACTTACTACAAACCTAACCTAAGTTAGGGTGTTGTTCTCTAATGGCATTTTTTTTTCGGAATAGGTGGCAGCGATATCCAGCAGTTTGTAAGCATCGCTGTGACTGGGCTGGAAGTGGAGGAATTGGATTCCCTTAAAATGGTAAGCAATGCGGAGAATACTGTGAACTATAATTGCCATTCTGATTTTGTGTTGTTTCTTTTTAAAATTTTCACAGGAAATGAAGGTACGCTTGGAAATTGAGCAATCCTGGACAGAAATGACGCTGCAAAACTTCACCTCTGCTAACCAATTCTCCAGGAATACTCTGGTAATTCAGCCTTAATTTCCATTTCACTGGATTCCAGTGACTGGAAGGAGCCTGAAAATTTTAGCTTGCCTTTTCTGAATAGCTGGATGAGTCGAACCGGACCAAGTTCTGGACACCGGAAGTTCTTGTCCAGAATGGGAGGGAGGTTGTGAGGACTAGGAATGCCTGGAATTTGGATCCCCAAGGGCGTCACACTCTCAGAGACAAGTGCGTGAGGCTGCTCACATTTTTAAAGCGATTTCAGCGATTTGTAAAGTATCTTGCAAATTTTGTTTTAGAATAGCCGTCCGGTTTGGTTGCCTCCTGTCATTCTCCATGTATCCCTTTGACCATCAGCGATGTCGCCTGGAGCTGTCTCCTTTACCCGGTGAGGAGACGTGGAATCTATCTGTAATCATGAGCTTTGACCTAAGCCAATTTTCCAGGTTTCCAGCAATCGGCATCCTGGAGCTACAAATTGGGCGGTGGAGATGCACCCTTGCTGAAGACTGACGCTACCATCTTCGCTTCTCCATTTTCAATCGTGGACACTTCCGCAGCCTTACGGGACACTTCCAGTGGAGCCCTTGAGGGTCAAGCGATTCCGGATTCCTCAGTTCTCATCACAGTTCACGTCCGACGGTCCTGGTCGGCCTACTTCGGTTCCTACTTCCTCCCCACAAGCTCCTTTGTCTTCATTTCACTCCTGACGCTTTGGCTCGTCTACCCTAAAATCAGCGTCATTGTAAACTTTTTAAATGTAAGTGACATAAGTCCCTGGACAACTTTGTCCAGTTTAAAATTAACTCGCTTCGTTTTCCAGATCATCCTGGCCAACATCTTCCTCCTGCTCCATCGAAACAGCCTGGACATTCCAAAAGTGTACTACGTCACGGCCATGAGCGTCTACTCCTTCACTTCCCTCATCTTTATCGTCTGTGTCCTCCTAGTAAACGTCTACGTCCTCTACTACATCAAGGCTGAAGAGGAAGATGACGAAGAGGTGAGGTCAAACAATTTTTAAAGGTCGCCAACCTATGGCGACTGGTGACATTGACGCAACATTTGTTTTTCTTCCCCAGAAAGCCCGTCGCCGGAGACCTCATGACCTAAACATCCGAAATGACATCAAGTTCGTCCCTCCTCCCAATACTTCCAGCATCACCACCACCTCCTCAAACCACATGAGCACGTTCCAAGTGGACGATGATTCCTCCAGTGGTTCCAGAAGGGACGCTGGGCAGACCCTAAGCACTTGGATCTTAATCAAGAGGAAAGTTTTGGATCGGTAAGCATCGGTGGCGCACTGCCTGTACTGCGCATGCGCGGTCCGCCATTTTGTTCCTGCATCGTTTTGTTGTTGTTCCGCAGGATCCGTCGTAATTCTCATTGGGCTCTCCTCGTCACATTCCTCCTTTTCAATTTTGTCTACTGGGTCCTCATGCTCACAATCACTTACACACAGTGAGGGATTTTTACAATTCAATTAATTACTTAGTCAATTAATTTAAACCATTAATCAATTTTTACTCAATTTTCAATTTTAACTTTACAAATTCCAAGCCTTTTTTCAAGTATTTTTAGAATTAAAAAGAGGCATAAATCCTGTAGCGAACTGAACAATTTGTCAAAGGCAGTGAGAGGAGGTCATTCCTGGATGACCTGAGAGTGTTGACCTTGATTTCTGAAGAGGTTAAGGAAAGGACTAAAAGTCGTAGTCAACCAGGACAAGTTCTTCAGGCCAGATGTAAGCCTTGGCACAGATGACAATGACGAGCCAAAAGAGGCACTGGAAGGTGAAATAAGCGATGCAGAGGACCCAGCGCAAGGTTCCACAAACCCTGGAGTCAAAAAGGTCAAAGAATTTACAGTCCTTACTCGGGCACAAACTTAGGTTAGGTTAGGTTAGGCTAACCTAACCTAACCTACCTACAAATTCCGTCACCTTACTTGAGAATCCTTTGAATTGAACTTTCAAACGACGTTTGTGTTTGTTTTTGATTAACGGCACGAGCCTTGCCGAGGTCATCCTTGTCATCAGGGCTCAAATCCTTACCTACCCGCACGTACGACTTTTGCTCTTTGTACTAAAATCAGCGATTCAGCGATTAGTACCCAGTGGCCTTAGTTTATTTATAACCTAACCTAAGCTTTACCTCAAATCCGGGCTCTTGATTTTTGTTTCCAATTAGGATGGCCAAGCTCACTGGAAAAGGGAGTGGAAAATTTATGATTACTTTCGTCTGTTTTCCTCTGTTTAAGGGTCAAACCGACCCTTGGCCTTACCGAGAAAAGATAAATATAACCAGATGAGGTTGATGTAGAGGTAGAGGTCATTGGCCTTGTAGTATTCGGTCCGAGGGACAGCCGCACCGACGTCTGGAACGAGCAGGAACAAATGACTCCCCACCAACTAATTGGGATTGAAAAAGAGAGACGGTTGACCTTTGCCCACCGTTAGCAGCTTTTGGAATTGGGACTTACCGTGACGAAATTGAAGGCGAAGCTAAACGTAGGCTGCCGGATGAAGAGCGTCGTTAGCGAGACGAGGAGGAAGAGGAAGATCGGGACGTAAAACTTGGTAGAGTTAAAAAACAAGTTTACAATAAATTTTCAAAATTTTCAAGTTTTAGGGAAACTTTCAACAATTTAGAGAAAATTTGCAACAATTTTGACAAAATTTGCAACAATTTTGACAGAATTTCAAGAATTGTGAGGAAATTTTTTTTTAGGGAAATCAACAATTTTGAGATTTATAAGTTGTAAGAAAATTTTTACAATTAAAAAAAAAATATTTAGACACTTTCGAAAGATTCAATTTCCCAGAGGGAAAGCTCAAGTCAAATTTGAGAATTACGAAAGTTTCAAGATTTCCAATTTTGAGAAAATTTGCTACAATTTTGACAGAATTTCAAGAATTATGAGGAAATTTTTTTTAGGGAAATCAACAAATTTGAGATTTATAAGTTGTAGGAAAATTTTTAAAATTTTTAAGAAAATATTTATATACTTTCAAAAGATGAAACACCGCAGACTACTTTCAAGGATTTGGGAAAGCTCGAGACAATTTTGAGAATTACGAAAGTTTCAAGATTTCGAGAAAATTTCGAATTTTTCTTGTAGAAATTCGTTTACCTTTGAAAAATAAACGCCCCAGAATTTCCTCAGTGTAATTTCGACAGCGAGCCGAGAGAAATTTCCTACGGAAAACATCACGTCAAAAAAGGTTGACCTCCGACCATTCCTAATTCAACAGTGACCTTACCACTGGAGAATTCAATTTCGTATCGAGTAGCATGGAGAGACATGACACGGAAGGGGACCACCGTTCCATTGGTGGCATTCCAGGCAATTCCAGTAGCAAAGAGTTCCGGGGTTATGGAACCCCCACGCCAGTCATAGTGCACACTCTCACTGTCCTGCCGATCTAAACGAAAAGAAACCTGTAACCATTGACCTCTTCCAGGAATTCCGCTCCAGCGCGTGCGCCTTACGTACAAGATTCAATATTCAGCGTACAGTAGTGCCGGTCAAAGGGGTAGAAATGAAAATACATGACACAGGCGGCTGTGAGCGTCCTCCTGTAAACCACAAAAGGTCAAAAGTCAGGTTAGGTTAGCCTAACCCTTAGGTAACCTAACCTAACCTACAAACATGTCACGACCTGTTTGAACCTGTTTGAACTTGTCCGTACCTTACGGATCGCCGTACTTCTCCGTCCGATTTCAACCGAATCCATTCCTCCATCACCGTCCCTGTGTAGTACATTTCCTTCCGCTCATTAGCTACAAACGTGTCAGGTACCCTTGGAAATACAAACTGGGAGGTCAGGGGCCAAGGTCAAAATTTGCGGTAAGTTTATGTACCCTTATCTTACCAAATTTGTTTCGAATGTTCCGGATCAAGCTTCCGAGCACATGGAGGGAAAAATCAAAATTAGTTAACAATTAATCAAAACTTGAATTAATCAAAACGTTTTTACGTGAATTGTTGATCCAATGTTGGGTTTCGGGACAAAGGTCAACCTCGGCTCTACCCAGTACTCCCGGATAAACAAGTCAACCGTGAATTCTTGGTTCCATTCATCAACGTTTAGCAGCTCCACTATGTACGTGTTCACTTGGATCTCCAGCGGTGCTCCTGGAACAGGTTACAACTACATTAAAAACGCTTCCAGCAGCGATTCGCGCCTGCGCCTTTTTGCTCTGGCAACGCAACGCGCAGCGCAGCGGCAGCGTGTTTACGGAGCAAGCGAGCGGCTGCGACCCCACGTAGCTTCCTGGCCGGAGCTTTGTGTTTGCGACGACCTTGTCCAGCGACCAGTTTCCAGAAAAGAGTCGAGAAGATGTATGCGATCCAAGCGAAAATTCTCCAGTTCCTGACCATAGTACTTGCGCAAATTCTAAAACTCTTGCCCTCTGAACTAAGAACTCTGGTTGGATTTCTAATGATTTTGGTATGAATTTCTGTCTCCAGGGAATCCAGTTCCTTTGCCTGGTCCTTGGGTCAATGTGTGCACATGGGGATAGACGCTGGAACGAGAATGTGTGGGACGTTGACCGGGTTGAGCTCATGCGCCTGAAGTACAAGTTCCGGAAACCATTTAACTTTGAAGAGGAATTACTAATTGAGAAGAATTTGGACCGGGAGGTGACGATCCAAGTGGTTGCACTTGTGCTCTTTGCGATTCTGATCGTCGTGTCACTCATCCACTGCTACCTCTGTTTCATCCTCACTTTTCTGTTCTACCGAAAGTATATCGTAAGTATGGAGGGGAGGGTGGAGGGTGGACACACTACAGGAACCTAACGTAACATGACCTTTGACATTTCCAGAACGTTTATTTCCATGTTGTCGGAGCATTGGTCCTCCTCACTGCCTTTGTCTTTTATGTCATTTCCTTTGCCTTCAACGATTACGTCTATGCCGTCCATACTGCAGTTCTGTACGAACGGAAACCAAGGAGTAAAATCCCTTCCAATCCATGCAAATTCCCGAGCAGGAGTTCCGGATTCATCCAACTCTTCACTGGAGCGCCATACGCTTGTCAGGAATCTTATACAAAGTTTTTCGTCATTGTAAGTTAAGGAATTCGGTCAAATTTGCAAATATCCAACTACAAATTTTGTGTCCTTTTGTAGGTTTTTACTAAAATTCCATCTAAAATTTTTAGTTTTCTTTTAGTTTTTCTCAGTAATATTTCTTTCAGCTGCGTCGTGGATTTGTTTTGCTTTTCTTGATTTTACGGGGAGAAAACTGTTTTTGTTCTGCGAAAAATGGATTCCTTGTTGGAAAACGTTGAATTTTGTTGAAATTCCAAATTTTTTGCTTAAATTTCTAATTTGTGGCCGAAATTCCGAGTCTTTTCTCATAAAAAATCTACCTTTTTCATGTTCCTGAAAATTTGCAGTGTTTTGCTAATAATTGCGTTTTGTTCCGTGCAAATTGCAGCTGTTGACCTTTACCAATTTCCTGCTCTACCTGAGCGCTGCCTTCGTCGTGAGTTTCTTCGTAGAAGAAGAGGATGCTGCCGAGATGCTTTACAAGCAAATGGAGATTGTGGACGGTGGACCCTTGACCTCCTTGGACAAGCTCCCTCCGCTCCCTTACTACGCTCGACCTCTAGACGACTCCCCAACTACGAAGCGAGGTCACAAATGTCACCTCCCTCCAAACTTTATCCGGGTGGAAGTGGGTGAGGATGGGACGTCCGCTTCCCCTACCAAATCCCGTCGCTTGCCTGATGATGGTTCTGACGTTCACCGGAATCATACGGCGACGTCAAGCGTTTTCTCCCCCTGGGCGGAACTTCCGAGCAACGCTGTCGAAGCGACCGCCCAACGCGGCCGAGACACGACTTATTGACGACTCTAAATGGAGACTGATAATGTTTACTCATCGGCCAATTTTCGGCCTAATGCCCTTTAATCACCTTCCCCTGATTAAAATCAATTAGAGGAAACCGGGCCACCAATTGATTTCTGGAGACATTAAAAATAGATTGGATTTCCTCCACTTCCAGACACAATTTCCGTCGCCTGCTCCTCATTTCCCTTCCATCTAATTTGGGAAGGAAGGAAACGAGTGAAAGTGCTACCGGTAGTTCCTTCCAGGACTCCAGAGCTCCAGCTCTCCAGTAAATCCAGTTCATGCAGCTATTCCAGCAGAATCAATACTCCTACTGAGCTCGGGAAAAGAGCTGCGTGTTCCTGTGTATCTGGAACAAGGACCACCACTCCAGGAAAACTTCTGGAGAGGACCTCTTTCCAGCCCATCTTCCTCCCATGCTCCTCGCTCTATTGATTTTCCCTTCTTCCCAGCATTTACGGTGTCAACTCCCTTAGTCCCACCACCTCCAGTCATCCGGGCGACCACCACCACCCAGCGTCATTCCAGTGCCTGGATAAACTGGCTGGAGGGTCAAGGGTCATGGGCCCTGGACAGGGCTCCCTTCTCCTCGTCCTATTAACGACCCTTGTCCTCATCCTCCTCGTCAGTGGGAAACAAAAACCGAAGCTCAACATTGCAGGGTTCTTCCCTCTCTCCAAGAATGCGAGTCGCTGGAGAGTGGGTCAAGGGGTCCTTCCAGCTGTCCAGCAAGCACTCTACGACATTAACAAAAACTCGACCATCCTCCCCGAGTATGAGTTGGCCATCCTCTGGAACGATACCCGGGTAAGTTGACATGACGACAAGGCGACATCGTCAGCGGTGACATGGTTGTAATTGGATTTCTTGTTGTGTTCCAGTGCGACACTGGACATGGGATGAAGGCCTTCTTCGACATGATCCACCGCCCACCGCTGAAAGTTCTCCTCTTTGGCGACGTCTGCACGACCGTCACTGACCCAATAGCGAAAGCGTCAAAGCGCTGGAACGTCGTCCAGCTCTCCTACGGCGACACGCATCCCATGTACAAAAAGTACAATTTCCCGAACCTCTTCCGAATCGTTCCGAGTGAGAATGCGTTCAACGCCCCTCGGATTGAGCTCATGAAATTATACAATTGGACGCTGGTGGGGACGCTTTTCCAGAACCAGCCACTCTACTCACTCGCTGGGAATGAGCTCCTCAAGGACTTGGAAGCGATGGGAGCGGAGGTCAAGGAAGCGCAAAGCTTTGCGGATGAGGTCACGAGTGCCATGACGCGACTCAAGGAGAGCGGTGTCCGCATCATCTTGGGCAATTTCAATGAGACTTGGGCTCGGAAAATCTTCTGTGAGGTGAGCACTGGAACAGATTCCTGGAATCGGTCCGGGATTTCCGGAAGCTACCGGCCATTTCCAGAAACGCAAATTCTAAATGTCGCCATTTGTTCCAGGCGTTCCACAACCGGATGTATGGGAAGCGCTACCAATGGTTGATTGTCGCCGCCTATGACCCTGCGGTAACTCGTTTCTGATTGGCTCTCGCGTCGACCAATCATTTTGACAAGAATTTCATAAGCGCGAAGACCTTCGTTGAAGATAGCTTGGAGGGTAAAGAATTTTTGTGCGAAAATTTTTATGTGCGAATTTCTTCTTCCAGTGGTGGAGAGTTCCAGACACGAATTGCAGCCTCCAGGATATTGAAATGGCGCTGCGCGGAGCGCTTCTTATGGACGTGCTCCCTCTGAGCACTGCTGACGAAGTGACGATTAGTGGGCGGGTAAGTCCCCTGAAAATGCTATCGCTGGAAGGGAGATTGACCTTTGACCTTTACCATCCAGACCCCTTCCGACTACAACTACATTTATGAAGTGGTGTCCATGGAGCAGAGGTCACGATTCCATGGCTACGCGTACGACGGGATTTGGGCCCTGGCGCTGGCCCTTCACAACGCTTCCAATTTCTACAAAGGTGGGAATGTGAAGAATAAAAAGTACTTGCTAAGCACCTTTCGCTACCACGACGCCCTCTGGGAAACAGCCATCCTGGAGAGCCTGGAGGCTACGAGCTTTATGGGGGTGACGGTAAGTACCTTTTCAGGGAGAAGGAAAAGGGAATGGCAGTTGATTAAGGTTGTTCTCCATAGGGTCCAGTCCGTTTTCAGGATAATGGGAGGAAAGGGTCAGTGCTCATCAAGCAGTTCCAGACGTACAATACAGTGAATGTGGAGGTGGAAGTGGGTCAGTACGACAGTGTCGCCAAGATTATGAACCTCAGTAAATATCCGAATAGGATCTCATGGGGGGAAGGGAAGGGACCCCCTAAGGATCGCACTTTTCAAGTAAGTTTAGATTGGACTGTAGACCTAATTTAGCTGATGTGAACCAAACTAATTTTTGCAGATCAGCGAACATACGCGAGTGAATTTGACAGTTTTCGTCGCTTTCTCTCTCGTGGCGGCGATTGGGATTGTCGTTGCCGGATTTTTTTTGGCCATCAACATTAAATTCCGGAACCAAAGGTAAGTAAACTGGAACTGAAAATATTTTTCAAGGCCAGAGACTTTTCAAAAAAGAAAACTTCCCAAAATTTAAAGAATGGAAAGCTCGATTGGAAAAATCCAAATGAAAATTCACTCCGGAAGCTGAACAATGCTGAAATTCCAAGGCAAAATTGCAGAAATTCAAGAAAACCGAAAAGGAACTCTTTAAAATCTAAAGTGTTTCCTTAAACTTCTAAACTTAAAATTCTAAAATTCCAACAGACTTTCAAAATTCCAAAGAAAAAAATGTGGAAATTTCAGCGATAAAAATGCAAAGATCCAAAAATCCAACTTTTTCTGCTGTTTTTAGGTACATCAAGATGAGCTCTCCGTATTTGAACAATTTGATTATCATTGGGTGCATCTTCACCTACGCTTCCGTCATCATCTTGGGATTGGATTCAAAACTGACCTCAGTGGAGGCATTCCCTTACCTCTGCACAGGAAGGGCATGGGTACTCATGGCCGGATTCACACTTGCATTCGGTTCCATGTTTAGCAAAACTTGGAGAGTTCATTCAATATTTACAAACGTCAAGTTGAACAAGAAGGTAAGCATCAGTAGTTGAGCCTCTTTCTGATTTGTCGAGGTCGAATCCTGAGTGGACCAATCAGAGTCACTCATTCTAACTTTCCTTTTGAAATGCAGGTAATCAAGGACATGCAGTTGTTCATTGTGGTTGGGATTCTCCTGGCATTTGATTTTGCCATCATGACCTCTTGGCAGTTACTGGATCCATTCTATCGGGAGACGAAAAACATGACGAAATACGTAAGATCCCTCCTTTTGCAGTTTTGTCAACCAATCAGAATCCAGGAAATTAATTAATTCATTTTGGCACTCAAACAGATGGACCCAGTGCATGATGACGTGGAAATAATTCCTGAGATTGAGTACTGCAAGAGTTACTACATGAACTACTTTGTGGGAACCATTTACGTTTACAAGGGACTCCTCATGGTAAGTACCCCAAGGTTCCTCCAATCAGGGACGAGGAGGACTTGACCTTTTGTTTTGACCTATAGGTATTTGGATGTTTCTTGGCATGGGAGACGCGTCACGTCTCCATCCCTGCCCTCAATGATTCCAAGTACATTGGGATGAGCGTCTACAATTCCGTAATGATGTGCATCATTGGTGCTCCACTTTCCCATGTCCTCTCCGAGAAACAAGACATTTCATTTGTCATCATTTCCATTTTTATCATTTTCTGCACTACTGCCACCCTCTGCCTCGTTTTTCTTCCCAAGGTTAGTTGGGGTTTACATCCGTTTGAAAAGTTTTTCAAAATATTCCAAAATTGTGAGACAATTGTAGTTCGTACGTTATATCCTTCATGATGAATGCGTAAACATTTTTGCAGGTGATTGAATTGAAACGGAATCCAAAGGGTACGATTGAGAAGCGTCTAAGGACGACGATAAAACCCACGTTTAGTAGCACAGGCGGTGGACGACGCCCTTCCCAAACAAGCTTGTATGAGCATGAGCTTAAATCTGCCAAAGGAATTAATTCCAAATATAGAAAACAAATTAGGGAAATTGATACTGAAATTCAGGTAAACATTTTTCATTTTGTTCATACATTTTACGAAAAACTGTGGTTTCAAAAAAAGTAGACGTGGTTTCAAAAAAGTGGACGTGGTTTCTAAAAAAGTGGACGTAGTTTCTAAAAAAGTGGACGTGGTTTCTAAAAAAGTAAACGTGGTTTCTAAAAAAGTAGACGTGGTTTCTAAAAAAGTGGACGTAGTTTCTAAAAAAGTGGACGTGGTTTCTAAAAAAGTGGACGTGGTTTCTAAAAAAGTAGACGTGGTTTCTAAAAAAAGATGCTTCCATTTCAGGCTCTCGCAAAGATCCTAGGTGATGAAGCGAATCAAATACTCGAAGATGCGATGCATCTTACAATCCCCAAATCCGATTTACTCAAAAAGGAGGATACGGACGTCAGCTCCCTCTACTCCCTCAATTCCGACGGTGGGGATGAGGTGTACATGGACGATGAGTCTACGATTAGTCCAAAGTAAGCACCGCTTTAATTTCTCTTTGACCCTGATTGGTCAGTTTTTACATCCCTGCATTCTGATTGGTCACAGGAAGAAACCGGTGCTAAAGTATCCAGGAATAGCAGCCCTGACCCTTCCAAGTCTTCCCTTATCCGCCGTAGTCTCCTCTGCCCAAACCCAACCGTGGTCGTCCTCAACTACTTCCGCCGGCGTGATTAGTTCTGCCAAAACAATCCTATTTGCTACAGAACTAAAACAGGATAATGAGCCAATCACAATTGAGGAAAAATCCCTACTGCCCGAGGGCCCCCCTGAATCCGAGTCCTTCCTTGATTTGTACACCCAGTTGAGACAACGGGGAGGGAGTATCCCATCAACCGGTGGGATTAGTGGGCGTGGTCCAAGTAGCATCACGGGCAGTCAAGACCTCACCCCGCGACCCACCGTACAAACCACTGGAGAAATCTGGAATATTCTACAGAAGGAAAATTCCAGGTACATTGAGAACAACATCCTGGAACGGAGGGGGTCAAAACCGGGGGTCAGGAAATTGAAGAGTCCCACCGGGGTGGGTCGCGGGGGGCTCGGGGGTGTGGACATGAAATTGACGGAATTTGGAGAAGAAATGTTCCTGGAAGGGGCAGGTAAGTTGTGAGCTTTGGCTGTTTTTTACTTTTGGACGTTTTTTTTTTACCTTTGGACGTTTTTTACCTCTGCACGTTTTTTTACCTCAATTTTGAAGTTTTTTCTAAACTTCGTGAATTTTTTGACCCTAGAACCGCCGGACCCGACCATCAGTCACTCCTCGACCAACTTGACGTCAAAGGCGGTGAGCGGTGGGTCTAAGCCCTACTACTACGCCTCGAGTGAGAATATCCCCCAGCCCCACCTCCTCTCCAAGTACAATCGATCTTATTCTGTCCCCCGGAAGTTGGACACGACAAACCTCTTTTCTGAAATTAACCTCGACGTGACGCTTTTGCCGATTTTCCAGAAATTACTTACAGAGAAAACCATGCCACCGACAGCAGCGTCACGGAATAGTCGAAGATCCAAAATGATGCTTTCATGTCCCAACATTTTAATTAAATGTGATATTGTGGAATATCTCTAAGGAATTACTACAATTTTACAAGGAATTCTAGGAAATCCAAATCCACAAAGGAAATGAACAACAAAATGCTCCAATTTAGATCTCTTCCCTCATTAACTTAATTAAATTCTTAAGAAATTCTTAAGGAAATTCAAGTAAGAAAAAAAAATTTCATAATTATTATGCAATTTTGGATAAGTAAAATTTGCAAACAAAAAAATTATTTGCACTCAACTTTGCACTGAAACTCAAGAGTGGAATTTATTCCGCATTCGTCGAAAATTCATCAATATGTTAGTTTTTCGTCCTAATATTCACATTTTCTTGTGCCAAAAAAAGAGATTTTGAAACGCTTGTTTGTTTTTGTGGAAATGTTTGATGAAATGGGATGAAATGGATGGGGATACCTCAGAATGTGGATTTTTTTGAAAAAGTTGTGAATGTTTGTGGAATTTTTCATGTTTTGAAAAAAGTTGTGACGGAGCCAGCCGCTGAATTCGAGGAAATAAAGTTTGAGCTTCCAGGCTTACCTTTGTGAAAGGGGCGGATCCGTTTCTCGTAACCGTGGAACAAGGCATCCAGCATCTCCTTCAAGGGCTTGTACCCTGTCATGGCCATATGAGTCTTCCCGTAGCCAAGGGCCAACACTTGTGGACAAAGAAGAAAAGGGAGGACAAGGGACAGGAGGATTCGGAGACGGGTAGCCATTTTGTTCAAACTTGTTTAAAATTGTACAACTCTGTCGAACGGTTGTGCAAAATCCTGATTGCAAATGGAATGCAAACTTTTGGCAAATCAAAGGAGATCGTCTGGTTGCCAGTGACGGACGGAAGTGGTGGGTTTCACGCCTGGTACTGCTCCTTGTACGCGTCTGTTCAATTTGAGAAAAGTGTGTCACTCGTCATGTCAGTTTGTTCATGTTGGCTCATGTTTTGGTCCTCATGGGATGAGGTCAATCTGTGAGTAATCCTGGATGGTTTAATAACAATTCATGCAATTAGATTAGTTAATCATGATTTATTTCGCACAATGCCATCCACCCCCTCCACGCCTCTCCAGTGATTGATTCAATTAAAAAGACCTTGTGACTCCCTTTAAAACGCAGAAACTGTCACAACCAGAAAACAAATTCGCAAATCGCTTCGCATCTCTGCGCCAAAATTCCTGTGGCTACCCCCTGGAGCGGACAAGAACAGACATGACAAAACAAAACCAGACAAGTCATGCCCTGCTCCCCTTCCTGCTTACTTGAGAAAAACAAGAGGCAAGAGGAAGTTTTCAGCGTCTCCGGAACCGCGTAGTGAAGCTGTCAAGTGCGGACTAATTGACAGCTTCAATTGCGTAGTATGGGAGGAGTAGGCCAAGGTTGCCAATTATTAATCAAAGCTTTTAGCTCCTTTTAAAAACAAGTGCGTACACGGGCATCTGGTATGGATCGTATCAATTAACGGCCCTCTCCAGCCGCAGCCATTAACGCATGGAGATAACAAAAGAGGAGCAAGCTGGAGGTTGGTTGGTGTAGCTGATGGTGGTCGCCGGATGTCGGAACCAGTGGCGACATCGTCGTAGTAGTTAGCTTGGCGGGTGTTCTACGTCAATCATCCCCAAACCCACCCCCCACACCGACCTGCACACCTCCATCCACCACCACACCTAAACCACCGCCCTAACCTATGCCAGATTGCCCTTTCTTCCCAGACCCAACCCAGGAGAT
>JAQIWD010000781.1:0-17011 GCA_034694825.1 Anurida granaria
GTCGTAATTGTGATTTCGATGCGTAAGTTACAAGATTTCATCAGCAAATGTGACCTTTTGACC
Organism: Anurida granaria; assembly: GCA_034694825.1. Classification (NCBI taxonomy): domain Eukaryota; kingdom Metazoa; phylum Arthropoda; class Collembola; order Poduromorpha; family Neanuridae; genus Anurida; species Anurida granaria. The sequence continues at coordinate 64 of JAQIWD010000781.1, forward strand.
CTGTCGACTGCTGCTGCCAGAAGGACTGGGCTCACCTGGATCCACTGTCGCCAAGGGTAGCAACGGTAAACTTTCATCCCCATCGGGCCCATTCCCAACCGAATTTGTATCTCCGACCCCAACGGACCTCGTCAACGTCCCCGTCTTGACTGGAACCAGTTTCGGCCTTGAGCTCTCTACCTCCAGGTCATTCGTAACGACCAATCCCGAGTCCCCATTCGGATAATCTTCCAGATCCACTTCCTGGACAATCACGGAATTATTATGGAGAGGAAAGAAGGCCTTGCTCCTCCGATGGTATTGACTGTCCGCATTGCTAAGCGTCGTCGTTCCACTATTGGACGGAGAAGGGACGAATGAGCGACGAGGATGATTGAAATTATTTGTAGTCAAATTATTGTTGAACCCCGGGGGCGGGGGTTGGGCTCCATAAGCGTTGTAGTTGGCCACGGAAGGCGTCGTCGCCCGGGAGTCTGCGTATGGTATATCCGACTGGAGACTGGGCTGGAAGGGTTGGCCGTAGAAAGGGGAGGGGCCCTGGGGTCCTGACCTTGACCCACCTCCAGAATAAGGCACCATGGAATGCATAGGGATATTTTCAGAATCGGGTCGGTCGAAGCTTCCAGCCCCACTTCCATGATTTCGATTCTGCTGGAACATCCACCGTGTCACTTTAGTTCTGGGGTCATAGTTGGGCCCTAGGAAATCAGCACCGAATCCATGGTCAGTCTCGGCCTCAGACAGAGCATCCATTGGAGCCCTTTGCGGGTGGGTCATGGGGGGCAGTCCGAGGTAGCCATAAGGTTCTGAGGCATCGGACGGAATCGGCGGTTCGACGCCATTCGGCGGGCCTAAGGCATTCCCCGCGTAACCTCCTGTCGGTGGTGGTGGCTGCTGCTCTGGGGTCACGCCCTCCTCACCGCTGACGCCGCCCTGGAGAAACCGACGCCTAAAGTGGAGTTCCGTTCTCTTGAGACGCTGACGTTGATAGAAGAGGCCGATGAAGCAAAGGAGGTTGAGGACCAACAGGAATCCGCCTACCATCACCACCGTGTTTTGCGTCATGGAGGAAATTATGGCCACGGTCTCTCGTGGCTCCGAGGTCGCTGGAGGGTGGAGCGTCGGAGGCACCGCGGCGGGACGAGGTTTCTGGATAGGAACTGGAAATCGGCCGATATCCGTGTTCGGGTCCCGTTCGGGAGTAAGGGAATTCTTGAGGATGGCCGGGAATGCATGTAACCAGAAATCCATGGAGCGACCCCTGGAATGCATGAAAGGAAGAGTCATAAACTAAATCATTAATTGATTAATGATTACCTAAGTTTTGACTTACCGATACTTGGATTCTACGACCACGTCACGCCCTGGAAGAGCAAGGACGTAACTTTACGAACGAACTGGAACAACCAAGTCTGGAAAAGTTACGATTCTTACCGAATCTGAGGTAGTTCCGTTTCTCGTGACGATACTTTGGCCATGCTGCAGTTCTTGGGGTTGAAAAGCGTTCACCCGGATTCTGGACATTGGGGTCACTGGAAGCCGGACAAAGAGAAATTGCAAATTGAAATTGCAACAATGAAGTGTAGTTGCATCTGAACGGGCGATAATTTTCTTACCCCGATCTCACGAAATTCGCAATGAATTTAATGAGGAGTTCATAAGGTTGTAAATCCGCATTTGGTTGCCCGTAGTCAATGTACTTCCACTTGTAGACGCTCGTGCTAAAAATGTAGGAAATGTCATTGTTCTGGAAAACCACAAACAGCATCAGATCAGTACCCAATTCCGGCTGGGAAATTTTTTGGAAAAGTTGCTGGAGTAAGTTTAGAGATTCTGACCTTGGCTCTCACCTTTGCCTTCCCCAGGGGATTGTAATTCTTGGAGACGTAGAAGAAAGTATTCTTCCCAGTCTGAGAATGGAGGTTGAGGAGATTGGTCATTGGGAAGACCGTTAAGAAATCTGCAAGGATGTCACGCATGAATGGGTACGGATCTCCGTATTCACTCACCAAAGCACGCCTCAATTCCTGTGCAAAAATCAGACAGAAATTCAATTTTGCATGGATTTTGGCACTGCCAAAAAATGAGGACCGTACATCTTTCAGCGTCTCATTTGGCTCCGTCCCCACTTCCAGTTGGAGAGCCAACTTAAGCACGGCAGTTACAAAGGTGTCCAAGTCCAAATTCTGCCAGACGGAACTTGGCTGCCCGATGTTAGGTAGGATCGTCCCTTCGGCCAACCCACAGAGGACGTCGTAGCGCCCTAGGACTTCCTTAAGGGCTCCTTCATCCGCGTAAATTGAATTCGCATTCACCAAAACCTCCTTCACCATCGTCCCGTCCACGGAAGGGGCAAAGTTGTTATTGAATAAGCTGAAGCCAAGGTTATGGGACGCTGCGAGCAATTGGTCCAGTTGACGCTGCCGCAGGCATCGCCCAAGCTCTCCGCTCATCTCGTGCAGGGGGCAGTTTAGGGCTCGGGCCATGTGCGCCTAAAATGTTCAAAAAAAATGGTTCACATTTTACACATATGCAAATGACTTTATATCAAAACTTTGTAAATTTTTGCAAAACTTTGTGAATATTTTTCAAAATTTTGCAAATGTCTTCAATAATTTTTAGGATTTGCAAAATTTTGATGAATTTTTAATAAAAGTGGCCAGCGTACCGTAGTGGTCAACGGTCGGTGGTTGATACTGAGGGGCGACAATGGAGAACCGTTGAGGAGGATGAGCCGATGGAAGAGTCCGCCGTAGGCCTGAGACAGCGGCGACATTGCGAGGACGCCTATGAATGAAGCGTCGAGGTCAAATCCCATGAGGCTCACATTGTTCTCGTCCCCACCAAAACCGTTGATGTTTTCCTACCAAATTAAAATCGAAGGTCATAAGGCTAGGCACATGGATGAGCTGCATGATTTGCGAAATTTTCGCAACGTTTGCACAATTCCGACGCCGCAAAGCCAAGTTTGTGGATTTTTGATTAGGGTACAGCGTAACTCCAGTTCGTTTGTCTAGGACTTGACTTACGCGGATCCACTGAAGAGCTGCCAGTTGATCCCAGAGTCCAAAATTACTCCGAATGTCATCAGTGTATCCTGGATGGAGGAAGCCAAGGATCCCTACCCGATACCGGAACGAGACCACAAGGATATTCCCAATGGCTGCCACACTTGACCCGTCAAAGGGGTCATCAGGGTCCTCTGCATTGGAATTGGCGTAAACGAGGACAGGAAGGCCAGGACCTGAATTCTTTTGCGCTGGAAGAATAAAATAAACTCATCAGACCAATTGCGCTGATTCTAAGCTTCAAGTTTTATGTCGTTGAAATTTAACCCTTACAAATGCGCGGTGCATAAACGTCGAGGTAGAGACAATCCTCGAGTGCGTCTTGATTCAGGTTACTTTTAATCTTACGGAAGAGATCAGGGCCTTTGTATACATTCAGGGATTCATAATGCTTGGGACAGGCTCCCTTGGACTCATTCGCAATGTACGTCCGGTTGGAGAGGAGGGAAATGGGGGCAGGACTCTCGTAGCGTAGTTGGGCCACTGGGGGACTTGCGTATGGAATGCCTCGGAAAATCTGTAGGAACGAAAACAAAAGGTCAGAAGGTCACCTGAGAAAACCGGAAACGTACTGGGTGGTCCTTACCTCTACCCCTGGGTGATATTCTCCAGGTGCGAACCCGTAGCCCTTAAGGTTCGACGGCCCTAGAATCCCTTGCCACTGCGTATGTTTCGTGAACACAACGCGTGGACTGAAGTCAGCTGCAGTCGCAAATCCTCGGCCAGCACCACCAGGCCGAAATGGGCCAAAAATACTTGGCCAACTTGGCCAAACCAGGAGGAGCGTCAGGATCCACTTCAGGTAAAACTGAAGCGCTTTCACTTTCACCGCTCTACTTTCACAGCCCAGCGTCGTTGTCGGATGAGCCCAAGCTGGACAACCTTCCAGCGTCAACGCTAGGAACTTCATTTGACTGGAAACTGGAGAAACCGGGTTTACGGTGTCCATATGAATGGGGATGGGAACTTCATTTCAAACTGACATCGCTGAATTCCGAAATTCCCATTTCGCGGAATCCACCCTCTGGTACCAGTCTTTGGTAAATGTGTGCGAAAATGGTGCGAAACCAGGAGGATAATGGCAACAAAAGATACCGAACCGAAAAAATGACAACAGAAACGGAAACTTAATTGAATGAACACTTCGCATTTCTCCTCAGCGTCGTAGGATCGCAGCGAGTGCCACTAGGAGCTTAGCAGCGTTTTTTTGCGTGCCAAAGAGACCAAGACAAAACTTGTCTCTTGACTGGGGCTATTTTTAAAAGATGAAAAAGGCTTCGGTAGCTTCTAGTTTCTAGTCATACCACAAGGACATTTCTATTCTAAAAAATCTTCTGTTTGAAAGGGAGATTCGATTAAAAGTGCCTTTGCCTCTTTCTAGCCCATATTGCCATCGTCAGTAGTCAGGGAGTCAGTCCGTCTCTAGAGCCTCTTTGGGGATTTTTGTAGCCCGTTTCATTAATTTGTACAAGTCAACATGAGTAATTGAGCTGAGAGTGAAGGATTTCCAACGCCCTTTCAACAGATCCTTCCCATCAAGTGAATCCTTCACTAATCCACTTTTTCTTCCTTTTACAACCTCTATGCCTCCCCAGCCATTCAAAATTTTCCGAATGAATTTGCAAAATTTCAAAAAAAAAAACTACAGATCTTTTCCATCCCTTACCCATCAGAAAAAAATGGCCGTAAAATGACCAAAGTCGGAATCATGATTGTTATTTTTAGCATTAAAAAGAATGGTTTAGCATCTTTAGCATTTTAGTAGCATTTTAGCACCCCTCACTCTGAGCACGATGGAATGAATCATAAAAATTTGGTGAAAATGTACAGAATTTGGAATCCGCATTCGCATGGTGATTCAACGACTTGCGACTCTCCATCTCTGTTTTCTCCCATTGAATTTTAGTACCTAGAATAGGGTGCTTGGTTCACTTTGTTTAATCTTTCCAAATTACGCGTCTTCTATTCTTCTTCCCCTGAGAAGTTTACAAATGATTCTCACTTCTGGATTCTAAACACGTGCGAATGCTAGGAACTTCCGCTGGGTAGCTTCCTAGGAGAAGAAGGGTGGCGACCTGCCAAAAATGTCACCTTTCCAAACCTATTCATAGAGGAAGAATAAAGAATTCAAACTTTATTTATAGCTACTAAAGTGGAAGGGGAAGGGGAAGGCTTCTGTGCCAACAACGTAAACGCATCTCCACGTACTCAGCTTCAGATGGGAGATTAGAAAGTTTATCCGAAGGGATGCTTGGGTGACAGGCAGGACGCTCTCAGGGGAGAAGAATGCAACCCGGGTTCTTCTACAGATACTTTGGACGCTGAACGGTGCTGGGACGCCAACGCAGCAACGTCCTGTCAACCCCCGCTGAAAGGAGACAGGAAACCTAACAGGATGCTCCAGTTTACCATCCTCCCTCCATTTGGATTTGGATAATAGAAAGATACGAGGCTGCTCATGAATTAAAGACCCCAAAGATTGAATTTCGGATGTGTCATGGGATGTCAAGTGGGGAAATGTCTCAGACCTCAGGAATCCTCAGAATTCCGACTTTTTAAGATTCAATCAGTCAGATCAAAGTGAAAACAGAATTTAGGCTTCGCTTACCCCAGGCGGCGACTGCAACTGACGCACCGTTTATTATTGGAGTTGGGTAAATAGTAAGAGCCTAATCTCAGAATCAGTTCCATGCCATGTCTATGCCTAGGAAGATCAACTTTTGGAAATGAGATCAGAATTTTACAATTCTTGCATTAGGAGACTTGAAAACGGGCGGTGAAGCCGGGAAGGGGGTTCTGGAATCCAGGAATCGCTGAAGCGAAATAACCATTTGCTTGATGGTAACTTTAGAAAATATTTTCCGGAATTGGTCCAAAGAACTGAGCAATTTCATTCACTAAAATGCAAGAAAAAAAGAGTCAAGAACATTATTATGGCTAGGCATAGATTAGGGTGATGATGTGACAATGGAGGTGCATACTTTCAGAAGTGTAACTGGAACTGCCTAATTCCAGGACCAGTTCCCAGGCTCGCTTGACCCGGACTCCTAACGCTGTCAGCTCAATCAAAGGAATTCCCGTTTTCCATTTCTTACTCAATATTAGAGAACTGTGGAGCATCTATGAGGGACAAGCATTCCACATTATTTTATTAAAAGTGTTTTTCCAATTAATCAACACAATTTGTGTTAGGTAATCCACTTACAGGTTTGATGACAATGGAATCCATCAATTTAAAGCTCAGGATCCGGTAGATCCCTTCCCCGCCAGACTCAGTTTCATAAACTAAAAGAGAAAAATAGAATAAGAAACCGAGGTTTGATATTAATTCCGAATTCCTGAAGGGTAAGATGGGTTTTTAGCTTCTAACCTTTGAGCATTTCATTAATGTCCGAAGTTTCATTGAAGTCGAAGGTGATGGCTTTGTTGGGGTCGAAGATGGAGAAGAGGACAAAGGCACGGAGACTCATCCAGAAGTGGATCATTGCAAATCGAATGAGGAGGAGTCGGTTCAGCTCAACGCCGCTTGCAGGTTTACAATCTTAATTATTAGAAAGAATCCAATTAAATGAGGTGAATGCACTGATTGCCTGCTCTGATCTGTTAAATTACTTGGCTTACTTTTAGGCTCGAGTCGATTGAGGATCCAAAGCCCTTTCCGGATATTAAAAATTTCTTTGGCTACATGCTCATAGCGACTAATCGTACGAGGAGTAAGGAGGAGCGTAAATGGAAACTGTGGATGGATTTTGAGCCCAAAGGTGGCCGTACTACTTTGCGACTCCGGCAGGAATTCAATTTCAAAAGTACTCCGCCCTTCTGGATAAAATTGATGGAGTAGCTTCTGGAATTTTGCATTTGGACTTTCCGTTTCTTCTTCAACTTGACCCTGGAGACAAAAAAGAAAAGTTGATCAACTAGAAATCCGGTGTAGAATTTTTCTTTTCTTTTCAGAATTTTAGTAATTGGTTGAGCAGTTGATGCAGATCGCTGCCACTGTACCATTTGTTCCTGAATCGCAGTCGTGAGAGCCAATCGGATGCACGCCAGAGCAAATTCCTCCTTCGCCCCGAAAATGATTTCTTGTAAGAGTCTAATCGTATTGGTAACATCAAATGACTGGAACAAGTCAGATAAGGATGTATGAGCAAATTGGAAGTAGGGTTCCAGGTGGGCTTCCAGTGCTTTCTGGAGCGGATGCCTCGTTTGTACCAACGGGATGCTGTCAATGGTGTCCTGAAACTCTTGGATCTCAGGGTACGCTGCGTCAAATTCTGGAGCTAACGGATTAGAATTGTATTCCTCCCGATCTCTCACCAAAGTTCGGAAAGATTCGGCCATGATCGTATTCTTGAGATTGAGACACCTGAGATGGTGATCAAACTTTCTCTGCCTGGAGAAATCCGATGTTTGTCCCACGGTGGTTGAGCGTGATGGGGAGGATTTACCTTCTCGTCCTAAAAGGTCATCCAGGAATTGATCTACAATGACCTTGAAGGACGGGAGCGGTCGTGACATGAGTTCTCGACACGACAGTCCAACTTCTGCCCCTAACTGGTTGATAATCTCCCGAACTTTTAGAATCGTGTGCACCTTGGGTAAGATCCAATTGAGGAACGTGAGTGGCCGAAGGTTCATTTTCGTAAACTCGGCAGCGATTGGTTGCACCGTGACGACTTCATTCCAGAAATTAGGATCCGTAATCCGAACTGTGGATCGTACAAAAAGGAATTCGTTGTTGTCCCAATCGGTTAGTTCAAGGGGTCGCAGGATCTGGTCCAATGTGTTCAGTAGGCACTTCGAGAAAAGGTACAAGACGAGTCCGTACATTGGGAGATCCGTGACGAGGCCCAGATAAATTTCGAGGCAAGAGATCAAACGGAGAGCCTTGAGCCAATTCGACATTGATTCCGAACTTGAAATCGCTTGACTGTGGAAATGCTCCAGCGGAGCGATGAACCTGGTAATTGGCTCCAATGCCTGATCAAACTGGATGAGGGTAGTAGGAACGGGGACGCCCCCTGCTCGTGCTTTCGTTTTAACACTTCGCTCAATCTCATCCAATCCTCTGCAGATGAAAGTTAAAACTTGGGACAAGTGGTGAGCATAAGTGGAGAAAATTGGTGGATAAGAGTCAACTACGGAACAAACCCGAATAAATTGTTTCATGAGCTGCAATTTTGACAGGATGTGTCCATAAGAGTCCAGGAAGGATTTGAGAGCGGAATGGGAAAGGGTCTTGAGCACAATTTCCGGGCGGAGGGTCCAGTCTGAACTGAAAATCATGGAGTCCTGGCTGGACGGAGACGAAAACTGCCAAATGAGCTCACGGATAATGTCGTTTTCGGAAAGGAGCAGTTTTTTGGGTCCTTGATGGGATGCTGAGGCTTTCTTCCACTCCCTGCCAAAAACAAAAAGCTCATAAACGAAAAGCATTTTGTAACCAAAGTTGTTAAAAGTTGTTGTGCTTTACCAATGTTCTCCAAATCGGGTATAGAGGGCCATTGGGCTGGAAATCACGGGCTGGTCGGTCAGTGGTGTGGGCTCTACCCGCCTAAGATGAGTTCTCAAAAACAAATCCGCACTGGTTGCCTCCTCCTCCCAGAATTTGGACACAATTTCTTGCTTTTCGACTTCGGAAATCTGATAGTCCTCTGATTGTACCGGTGGTGGTGAGACTGGAGTTTGTTTCTTAATCTTAACGTTTTCTTCATCGTCTTCTGAAAGTGGGCCCCAGTCCTGAACGATTACAAAATGCAATTAGCAATTAGCTTGTGTGACCTTACAGTGATTTGAACTTACGCTAAGCTCTTCCTCTGAGGAATGAGAGACGGGGACACGACACTTCAAGAGTTCTTTCACAACTTTCCGCCGGAATTTCTTCTCTTGGAGCTCAGATTTCCGTAGCTCCTTTCCATGCAGAGTAAATTCGGCACCAGTCTCCTTCTCCACTGTTGTGGAATACTTTGTCCGTCCTACTTTAAGCTCCAAATTGTCCGTACGGACGCTGCTAATCTCCATCATGAAGGTCAACATGGACTTGTAACTGTCAGGCTGTTGAAATGAAAGAACAATCAATAGGTTATTCTTTCGGTCAACATGGCGCTTCTTGGAATAAAATACCTTATTTGCCCATTTCTTCTTCAACACATCAACGAGATATTCCAAACGTTCAGCCCGATCTCGAAAGCTGTTGATCTTAAACTTTAGAATAATTTCGGACATTTTGGCATCTACATTCCTCTGATCCAACCAGACGTCGCTCCCGTCCTGCACCAGGTAAGCCGGTTTGGTGAGCAATAGGTGTTCTAACGCCTCTTTCTCCTGAGAGCACACATAATCAGTTACGACTCCTAACTAACTTACGAATATGTTTGACTTAATCTAGGAAATCGTTTCTTACCGTAGGGCATTTGAACATTTCAGATTCAGCTTCTTCCCTCAATTTCCTTCGTCCGTAAAGCGTTGACGCTGAAATTGGGACAGCAGGGAAACCTGCTTTCGAAGGAGCACTTGACATCGCTGTTAGTGGTACCTCCATTGTCGTTCTCGTTACAATTCTGACATAAACTAATTGATTGATGAGGAGTACTTTGACAATTTATTCGTTCACTTGTTTTTTATTTTTCGGAAAAGAATTCCCACGCTTTTATTCAAAATTCCAAACAGAGTCTCACGATTTCTCCTTTTTCCTGAAATGAATTGTCACAAATTTTCATAATTTTGCAAGTTTGCGTCAAAATTTTAGTCTATTTGCACAAATTGATTTAAAATAGATCAAATTACACAAAATTGAAGAAAATACATGAAAGATGCTGGTTTTACTTGGAAAAAGAGAAGGAGCAGCCGAGCAGCACAAATACCTTCCAAAGACTGGAGACAGATTTTATGATTTCAATTCTAAACTTTCATCAATCGCTTAAGTATTCCGAACTGCTGAAAACGCTGATTGTTGGTGATAGGTGTGCTGTACGGGATAAGCCGACTGGTACTGGTGACCGCTGCTGTTGTAACCAGTTGTTGAAAGCGTGGGATTATAATTAGAAGCAGTGGACATGGGTTGGAGATGAGCCCTTGGAACTACATAAATTGTCCCTTGGGGTACTACTGTTGAGTGGACATACTGGGTCTGATATCCTGGCGCTGGGAACGCCGATGCTGGCGGTACTGCAGAATGTGCGTGGACAACTCCCCCTTCCAATGGATCATCTTTCGAGTTTGCAAGAAGATAAAAGATTCCATTTGCAATTGTCAAACTGGCAGCTGCCAATTTGAGTTCAAAATGCTGACACTTCCGGCTATCACGCCATGACGATTCATCACAAAAATTGTCTTGAATGTCCACAGTGGACCAAATCAAGTACCCACCGAAGGCAAACAGCACCAGCGCACTTAGAGCTCTCCAGCCAATTTCCTGGAAAACAAAAGCTGAGCTGAAATTTCTTGACCTCGACAGTGAACTTGCATTTCAATTTTACGATGTTCCTCACCCAAGCTTGCTTTGGTTTATTTGAAAACCAAAATACAAAGAAAATCGCTTCCAGGATGTACAATGAGGTCACCCCCAAGAAGACCTTCTCAAACTCCCTGTAGACCAAGGAGTCGTGGAAAGCGATTGACTCGAGCACAACACTGCAAACCCCCAGGACCTTGAGAGAAACCAAAAGAAACAGCATGTTACGAAATTGTACTTTGTGCTCCATTTTTAGAAAAATCGCTTACGATATTTGCGTTCCTGGCGATCCGGTAGTCCATTTTATATTAGTATCGCTGGAGAAATGACTGGAGGTAATGGACATGGATTTGTGTTAGACTGGTCGTAGCAAGTCTCCTGGATTTGTTCATCACGTCAATTTCCTGTGCAATCTCGGTGGTATCTCCTCTTATCAACTTGATTAAAAATGCAAAATGATAAAATTGGAGCGTGAAATGAGAAAGTCTGATAAAGTGAAAGCAAAATCAGGTTTTCATAAATCAAAAACATTATCAACTGTTTACTTGTGGGATAGTTTCAGTGCGCTTTCCATGCAATCTGTCCCTCGTGAATTGAATTGAATACAGAATGAATTGTTTATGCCGAACCCATTGTTGCTCCACTTCCTGCGTCATTATCATTACAATAAAATTCTTGTGGTAATTTTGGTATTGATTTTTAATAATGCATCACTCCACCTTTTGTCTTCCAGATGGATGGATAAACTCATCGCAATTCTTCTACTCTTCCAGCTCGTCTTCCTGGGTAAGATTCCAAGTGATCACTTAAAATACAAAAGATTCAATTAAATTAATTTATCAATTAGGATCTGGAGAAAATTCCAGGGAACCGAATCTGTGTGAGAAGAAATATCGTCTATGTATGGGTAGGGACGCCATACACGGACTAACCTAAGCGTTTAATTCCAGTTTTCCAGTTATGCTTTCTCCTTTTGTTTTCTTTAGAGAGGAAAAGTCATGAAGGGTTGCAACTTACCCCTGCCTACTGCAAAGCTGCAATTAAAAGAAGGTATTACTGCAAGGATCGAAGTCTTGGCGATGAGGGCGACGGCGACATTGGGAGTTTCGAAAGTACTACCAGCAGCACCACATCTCCACTTCATCCAGGCGACTTTTCCCAAAATCCAGCATCCGGACTCTTGGACATTCCTGCGATTATTCCTGTAAGGAAACTAGTCGGCCACAATCATAGATTCACGCAATAAAATTTAACCTTTCATCATTCAAGTGTTGCCGTGACGCTGCTGCTGCTGGTCGTTACGTCGCTTCATTCAGCATTTTGACAAACTTTTTCCCTGCGTCTGTTTTTGTTGTGAGACACACTGCAACTTGAAGTTGGGTGAAGCGCGGCTCCTCTTTCGAACACGTAACAGACAGAGTGACAAAGTGGTTTTTACAAGGTCACCAAAAGTCATAATCTTCTGAGAAACAAATAAAGTCACAAGTAATAGCCAGTTTAGAGCTGCGTCCTGCGTTCCCTGAACCAGCATTGTGACATTCGGTGGCGAAATTGTTGCGTAGGGCTTACAAAGTACTGCAGCTGACATAGACGAGACGGCTTGTGGTGACGCAAAAGCGATCCCGGTACCCGCTGAAAAGTTGACGCAGACATCCATTTTTGTCCAATTCCGTGACGTTGGAAATAATCGGAAGTCATGACAGTAACTACGATTCGAGATGGTGGTCACCTCGCGACGGAACTTGCATCCGCTGGGGGCAAGTTGTCAGTCTTGGATTTCACTGCCAAATGGTAATGAACCTAAATTATTCAAAAGGTCAAATGTTAATTGTTGAAATAACTTAAATAACCGGATGTATGTAATTCCCTTAGGTGTGGCCCGTGCAAGCACATTTCTCCAGAATTTGATCGCATGAGCGGAAAGTACAAGACGACTAAATTCCTCAAAGTGGATGTAGATGAGTGCTCTGATGTCGCCCAGGATTACAACGTTCGGAGTATGCCGGTAAGATTGGCAACATATTTGGCAAGCATGCTGGAAAGTATTGACGGAAGTGTCTTTCAATAATTGTTTACTTACGGTTTTCCAGACGTTTGTCTTTGTCAAGAATTCAAAGGAAGTTGATCGCTTCTCCGGAGCGGATTCAAGAACCCTGGAAGCCACAATCCAGACACATGCCTTTGCGGATACGTTTACTGGAAGTGGATACACGCTGAGCAGCGGTGGGTCGGGTAGTGAGACCCCCTCTACCACCAATTCCCAAGGTGGGATTGGTGGCTGGTTGGGCAATCTAATGAGCGGCGTCACTGGGTCGGGCAGCGCTGCTTCCCCCACTTCCGGCAGCGGTGAAAATGACGAATTGAATCAGCAGTGCGAGGAACAGGCACGAGAATTCTTTCCAGTTGACAAGAAACTTCCAACCTGCAAAATGCAAGTTCGCCTTTTGGACGGAAAAAAGTAAGTTATAAAACTTAAACTGGGCAAATTAAGCGGATCCTTACCACGCCTTCTCTGCGCTTATACCAGAATGAGCGTGACGCTGAACAATTCGCTGACGGTGGAGCAGCTCCGAGAGTACATTACAATCGCACGACCAGCGCTGGCAGAAGTTCCATTTGCCCTCTACACTGGTCACCCCACAAAGGTCATTGAGGATGAGTCCGTGACCCTGGAAGACGCTAATTTGGCCAACGCCGTGGTTGTCCTCCAAGCCAAGAAATGAACGTCCTCAACACAACAATCAACATCGAAACGTCGCTGAATCAAAGAAAGGAACAAATCGCTGAAAAGAAGAGGCTGGAAATAATCAATCTTAATATTCTGAGACGCATTTTCAATTAAAATGCCTTTTAACTAACCCACTACTAAATAGGATGATCCTATTCCTGCTGTGGGACTTTTTAACAACTAATCGTGTCATTCTTATTCTTTAGTAAAAATGGACAATTGACAACTGTACAACTGGAATCACTTGGCGGTATTTAACTAATCATCACAGCAATTTAGTCGCTGGCAATTATCGCTCCCCCTTTCCCTGGAATTTTCCAGTTTAGCAATACGACTCCCGAACTGCATGGCTCGTTTGGGCAGAAGGGCAACAGGTAGACCTTCCTTTCCAAGAAGGTTCAAAGCAGCCACACGGAGGAGGAGCTTCTCCCCAAGTCCTCGCTGAAACCCGTCGAGGGGGCAACACTTGACCCAGAGGTCGCACTCCCCGGTTAGAAATTGAACGACGCTTTCGTCCAGGAAGGGCATGCGGGGCGCAACGCCGTGATCCGACAGCACCCGATTGTCACGCCCTAGATTCCGAGCTGAGATCCGATCCACGTCGACTTGCATTTCCTGCCTGAGCCGCTCCCAGCCACCGTTCTTGTACGCACTCCGGTGGCGACTGTAACCGCCCAGAAGTTCGTCAGCACCCGAGCCGAGGAGGAGGACTCGCGCTGGAGAGGGTCCGGAAGCAGCAAACCAGAGACAGCAGGCTATGGAATCATCCAGGACGCTGTTGGCTGGAGAGATCAAGTGGCGGATCCGATCCTGTCGCATCGCTTCCACCTCTGACTTCCCCACGTCCACTGGAATGAAGTTGATGATGATCTTGGGGAACTTGCACTTGAGGATTTCGTAGGCTTCCAGCCCTGTTTGCCTGTCTGGAATAAGGACGCGAGCCCTTTGAGCACCGTCACGGTAAAAGGCGACGTTGAGCAAATCCATGGACTCCCCGGGTAGAAGACACTCTGCAGCCAAGTAGGCAATGACCATTGAGTCAATTCCGCCTGAAAATAAAACGCCGATTTTAGAATGCCGACATGGGCTGGGCCTCCGGGTGACACAGGCTTTGCAATACGGTGGTTGAACGCTGACCCGTTTCTGGACCGCGGAGCGGAGGTGGACTAAAAACTGGGAGGTTTGGTGTTCCAGGATTTCAGCAGCGGCATAGAGGAGTTCTGCTGGATCCGATGAAGAGAGATTGACCAACTGATGTAGCGCTTCGTCTCCGGACTGATCTCCTGGAAGAGGTTTGAGGAGGGTCGGAATGCAGTTGACCCGCAGGTAAGGATGGATTTTCAGAACCAAGTTCCTTCCTTCCAGGAATTTAGTAAAGTTGGTAAAATTTTCATTGATCTGTTCTCGGTGGAGGGATTGGGATGTCCAGGGGAACGCTGTTATTTGATCCTCTAGGATTCTGTAGCAGAAGATCCCGTAGGCTGGCACTTCGAAAACATTTCCAAACACACTCACAGATGAGATGATTAGAGAATCCGGATATTCATCGTCGTAACTTAGCACCAGGCTCTCACGCCCAAAGAAATCCCGACCGAACCACAACTCCTTATTCAATCGGTTGTAAAAGATGAACGCGAATGGACCTTCCAGGGAGGATATGCACTGGACTACTTCACTTTCACCATGCGCCTGCTCTAGGCTGTGAAACAGTTGCAAACCGTCATGGACTTCTCCAGTGGTGGTCACTGATTCAACGTCTCCAGTGAAATCATTGTAAATGTCTCCATTGAACAAAAAGAAGCAAGTCCGAGCGGAATTCACGTAGGGTTGGGGTTCGGGGTTGGAACCCTGTGTCCAGAGGACTCGACCAGAGAGGTGGATCGTGGCGGTAGCGGTTGCCCGCTTTCCAGCAGCATCCATCTTTTCCGTAAGCGTTGTTGCAGGTGAGCATGGTGGGGGTGACACATCTGGACCCCTGGATTCCAATAAAGTTTGCAGCAAAAGTCCCTTTTTGCTCTGTAAAACCAGTAATAAAAATTTATCAGTCCATTCAATGCACCAAACTATAAACAGTAGCTCAGCGATTACCTGATTGTGACAAAACGGACACTCCGAAACTCCATCTTGGTGACTTTGACCTGACCCTTCGTGATGTCTGCCGAGTATTGTTAAGCAACACAATATCCCACACATCTCCGACAGAATGTTGTCGATCCAAGTGTTTTTTCGACAAATTAGGTTAGCTGTCACTTAATTTTTAGTTTAATTTTTGTAAAATTTATTTCAAGTTTGAACAAGTTTGTTGTTCGCAATTATTCGCCGTAATTCCATGGTCCTGTTCCCGCGTCGGAAATTCAGTTTTGTCTCACTTTGCCCCACTTTTTCCTTCACTGCATTGGTTCTTCGGGAGATACTCGTGACCTTGAGCAAAATTGACTTAAAACTACCATGACCTTTCGTAAAATTTGCATCCAATTTTCATTTCCTGAAAGAAGGGGATTGGTTGCCGTGTTGTAGGGATTTCTGGAAGAATTCTAGGGAACGGTGGTGGTGGGGTTATTTTCTGGAGAAAGTAATCTGGGACATCCTGAATGATTCAACGGAAGAATTCCCAGTTCCACTTTGTCCAAAACTTCCGGAAAATAAAACTTTCCAATGTCTCCCTCATCTCTTGAATCCAATTTTGAACTTTTCCTTTTCTTTATCCCTGTCAAAGGTCAGAGAGTCAGTGAGTCAGTCTGTGAAAGTTTCCCCACTTTCCTTCCCCCCACCTTTGATCTTGATGAGGTGAGGAAAGTATTCCGGGCATTTGACTTTGCTTCACACTTTTCCAAAACTAAAACTGAGATTTCAGGCACAAAGTTCAACTAATGAGACGTTTTAACTGGAGCTCCAAGTTTGGATTCGTATTAAGAGGAGTTGGAAGCCATGAAGTTATTATTCGGAAATTTCGACTGAAGAACAGTGAATATCAAAGTTCATTGAATACGAAATGCTGTCCGTTGTTACAACCAATCTACCTTTAGTCAAACATTCTCCACTTTCTCCAGCAGTCGACCTAGAACTAAAAGGTCAAACCCCGGTAGTTTGGCACACGGGCTTGATCCCTTCACCATTTCCCTCCGTAACCCCATCTCCAAATCCTGGACAAGTTTTTTCCGGTCAAATTCCAGGCTTAGCTTCGTTTTCTGGAACACTTTGAAAATGTAGTAGAAGAGTGGCTCAGGCCCATTCCGGGTGAGGCTTAGAGCGTTTCCATGAATCGCTGAAATCCCGTAGTCCTTCATTCCCTCATCCTCACAGAAGCTTCCATTGTGACACTGGAAGGGGCGGAAGTTCCAATCACAAGAGAGGAGATGTAATTCTCCAGGGAAGTTGTGGAAGTAAATGTTGAGAATGTCCTGGAATTCATCACAATACATAAAGTGAGTTAATCAACTAATCGTTTCCCCCCTCGAGCATCTTTTATGACTAAATTCATACAATCACTGCCACCGCTACTTCTACTCCTGCGGTTAGTCTGATAATTCCAGGACCCAAAGGACGAGGACGAGGACAATAAACTGGAGCTGGAGAACTCGGCCAAGAATTAGAGCGTGATTTTAATGTAAGATTAGGTGACTAGTGGTCTCAAAGTCGACTTCAAAGTCGACTTTGAAGTCGACTATTCGATTGGTCCTCTTGAAGTCGAAAGTCGAC